>JANZLC010000003.1:28998567-29008900 GCA_026413385.1 Erythroxylum gracilipes
GCCGTTGAAGCCTCTCAAAATCTGGCCTACTGATACTCGAAAAATACCCCATTTAAAAAAACGGACCTGGAGGCTGACCTTCCACGGTATACAGATTGCTGAAGAAGTCAATAGTCTCGTGTTTCAACCTCTCATCATCATAGCACCAACTGTTGTCGTGAAGTCTAAGCGTGCTAATTGTATTTCGCCTACGTCTGGTCAACCGTGTTTCTTAACTACTTGAGAGTATTTATCCTCCGGTAGTTTTGTACCCTTTTTTATTCATTAATTTAACTTTAATTTCTTTAAAAAATCTATTTATTCCTAAATCCTATACAAACTAAAATAAATCTGTTTAAATTCTTGGTATTCCTAGTAAGAGTTCTTATTATTCCTGATATACTTAAATCCTAAAAAAAACTTTTAAAAATTGTCAATTTACTTTTTCAACAGGAAAATTAAATAATTACAAAGTGACTCTAAACTAATATCGTTCCATGTTATAAAGAGTAATAACTTATTATAAGATTAAAACAAGTTAATTTTTTAATCATTTAAAATGCTTACTTAATTGTCAAATTAAAAAAAAAGACAATTCAATTTTAAAAACTATTTTGAAACATGTAAATATTAATATTTAAAGAAATTGTGTAATTTTTTGTAATATAATTTTTTAGTTTATTATAGTAAATGTGTTGATAATAATATATTCAAAATAAGTAAAAGACATAGACCTCCTCTATAGTTTAAGAAATTTTGAAAAAACCATATGATTTTTAGATTCTTGAAAAAAACTCTTTATTTTCAATTTTCCATAAAAATCTCTTGTCATAGATTTCACTTAGAAAATAACAATGAAATACATATAATATGAACATCAAATATGGACTAATCAGATATCAACAATTTGCTAAATTAATTCAGCTTTTAAACCCGACCCGAACAAATTAAATTTGACTTAAATTAATAATTATGATAATTATAATAAATTATTTATTTGTGTCAAATTTAATTATTTCAACATGAATTTAAGAATTATGTTGAATCATTATATAAATAGCATTTAGATAGTCCACATCTGATGTTTATGTTACTTGTATTTCGTTTTTTTTAATCCAAAGTCTTAAAAGAAGGAATTTATCTGAAAATTAAAAAATTGAAAGTTTTTTTTCAAGATTTTTAAATATTAGGAGTTTTCCTTTGATTTCTTCAGCCACTGGGGATGTCTATGTCTTTTTATCCTTCAAAATATAATCACTTCATCATGTCTAAAAACTTACTACATAAATTTTCAAATATTTAGTTTTTATATATTTATTAATCATATTAATAAAATATTAATACACAAAATTTTTAATTGGACTGTTTATAGGAAATGGTTCTTACATGAACACGAGCATTTTGACAAGGAAAATATCAAAATTAAAAAAATGTGTACATGATCGGATTTTCCATCAGGAATGATATGAAGGTCCATATCAATCATTTTTGTTCTGGCTCCTGGACAGGTCGAAGACCGACTGAAGCAATACACAAAGCAACTGAAAGAAAAATAATCTAAAACAGATTCTTACCAGGGAAAGAATTGCCTTAGCTCAGAACTGTTGCAACAATGGCAGTATTGTTGAATGAATAAATTCATATACATTGGCTATTTCTCGAGTTTTACAAAACCACTCTTGGACTACTCTTTCTCTGCAGCTTATGTGTATATGTCTGTTCCAACTGTTTCCTATGGTTTTTCTTTTTTAATGTCAGCTTGCTGAACTGAGAGTTCCTACAAATGGAAAACATGGTAGCAGCCTAGAATTGCCCTGATTTCTCTCTAAAACAAGTCCTGGAATGGTGTTGCTTTACTGAAGAAGCTTCAGTCATCTGCCATATAAGACCGAGTTCGACCAGGAAAGCATGAGATCCCGAACAACTGTTGGGAAGTCTGCAAGACAAACCATAGATTGAGATTTGACTATCTAAAGAGCAACTTGGATTACAAGTGACTGCATGTTAGGAGTTCCGCTCAAACTTTACCTCGTGCAACTTCAACTGCAACTGTGGGCATGTCTATTTGGTCTTCTACCAGTCTGTATACATCTAAAAGCTGTGAAGACAAATGATATCTCAGTATTCAAAGGGGTAAGGTATGGAAATACAAAATCATGCAAAAAGGAGCATAAATAACACTTTGAACGTCTTGGCTAAAATGCCATTTTAGCAATAAGATGAAAGATGCTGTAAAAGAAATTAGGATTTCATCTTATTGCCAACCTCTTCGATATGAAGCTTAGAATCTTCAGTCAAAGCCAATAGTAGCTGTCTACGAATTCCTTCATCAATAAAGAAAAGTCGAGCTCCATCTTTTATGGTATCTGTCAGGTCTAGCTTCTTTTCAACTTCCAACTGTCTGGACCTCTGCCTGCAGATGTGACATATGATTATGTGTATCTGCGAAAGCAAAATTAGCATCATGACAGGTAAGGAGTTCATGAAAGATACATACATGTTGTTCACTTGGAAGGCAGGATTGGCGCTCATCTTGGCCACATTTTCTTTTGCAAGAACAATAAGATTTCCAAGCCGTTTCCATTGAAAAGAACCATCCTTGAACAGAACCTGAGACCAGAAGGAGATATTGAGGTATTAGAAAATAAGAAAAATATAAGGTCAGTAAGCTTATCCTTTGATTTCAAAGTAAAAAATAGCAAACAAGAGAACAATTCTCTGGTTTCAGCAACCTAGAATGCAAAAGAAATGTGTTATTGATTATAAAGAACCGTGTTAAACTTCTTTTCTTGAAAGCAGAATGCCAAAGATTGAGGTGACTGCAAGGTCACAACCCCTACCTTCCTTATTCATGCAACAATGTAGCAAATAGATGACACATTCAGCAAAGGCAGGCTATAAAATAGATACTTTCAAATGGTAAACATGCTCAGAATGCTAAAAAGAAACTATATCATATTAATTAAGGTCATAATGATAATAATCAATTGCTAAACATTTTAGGCAAGACGCGCTGTCTAAACAAGAACATCAAATAAATTAACCTGTATGAGGCGCTCCCGAAGGGCTGGATTTGGATCTGTTAGGAGACGCTTTGCCACATAAGGGTAGGCAACCTGGTAAGTATTAAATGATAATAATGATTAGGAAAAAAGAGAATCCAAGCTTTTAAGAGTCTATAGAGAACAACAATGCATAAAACATTGTTTACCAGTAATTATAAATTGTTTTCAACAAAGTCAAATCTTAGAAAATTCTAAGAAGATTGTTTTCAACAAAGTCAAATCTTAGAAAATTCTTAGAAGATTGTTTTCAACAAAGTCAAATCTTAGAAAATTCTTAGAAGTTAACTAGTTAGCTTTGATGCCCAGGGATATGTTGCCTACAGTGAAAATTTTCAACAACTTTTGCCAATTAGCTCCTATTACCAAAAGAAAATCCTGGAAGGAGAATGAAAGATATTTCACCTCAAGAAATTTAAAATCTCGCTTCAGGGTGAAACAGATGCCTTCTTGGGTCAATAGAGAGCGAATAACGAGGGAAAATCTCTCTGGTATACGGATAGGATAATTATAAACCAATTGGTTAAACTTCCCTGCAGCACAAAAAGCCATATTTTAACTTTGGTTGCTAGATGAAAGACGACTGAACTTATGCAACATATTGGATCTTCGCGTTATGTCAGATACTTGATAGTGAATCAGTTCTTGCAACTTGAATCTAGGGAAATGCATTATTCTGAGTTTCCATCTAGCTGAAAGCAAAAATCTCGCATTGCACAATCCAACTAAAATGATGCAATAAAAGATACATAGAACATGCATCAAAATCTAAAGTTTTTTTTTTAAAAAAAAAAATTTGAATATCTAAAGAAGAGTATTGTCACTGTTCAGGAAAGAAAAAACATAGAAGTTACAATATTAAATTTTTTCAGAAAAATACGGTAGGTCCATGACTAGTAATTAAAAGATAGCTCAGCAATTAATGATTTTACAGCTAAATCGTTATTCATTTAAAGTGATCATACAACAGAAAAATAAGGTCTCTTTTTACACCTAACAACTAAATTTGCTCAAACATAACTTGTGGAATATAAGATACCTGTAACACTTCTGAAATTAAAATCAGAAAGCCCTTTTCCAGCTGAATTCTGCCAAATCGCTTCTAAAGCTGGGACAATTGGAGATACATCAGTTCCACTAGCCAAGAAACCAAGCCTAGTGAAATCATTCGCCATCTCAGCATAGTCCTCATTCACAGCATGCACAACAGCATCAATCAATATCTGTTTATTTAGCTGAAACATAGTACAAAAATAATGTTAGAAATATCCACTTAGTAGTACGATAATCCTCCATGTTCATGAATGAAGTTTTTAATTTTATAACTCTAAAAGGAAATTATCTTCTGCCGGGAAAATATATTTGTGATCCTACCTTGAGAAAATGTTATGGCATTTCTTTTAAGCAATAATGCTAGTAAGAAATTAGGCCCTACCTTTTAGATAATTTTAAAGTACATCTTAAAAGATTTAAACTACCTGACTAAGCACAGCAACATTCCCAAAGTCCACATAGGCAATACGACCATCTCGCAATGCAAATATGTTTCCAGGATGTGGATCCCCGTGAAACAATCCGAACTCTAACAATTGTCGCAAAGCAGCACTCACTCCAACTGTAAGGAATCCTTCTACATCGATGCCAGCCTCCTTGATAGCCTGCATGACATCAAGCACAATATTACTGCTTTTTCAAAGAAAATAAATGAAATAAATCCGTGGATGATCATATATTCAAACCTGCGGGTCAGTGCATCGAATGCCATCTATCCATTCCATCACTAAAACACGAGAACCAGACAGATTTCTGTAAACTTGAGGAATTTTGACAGTTGGATCAGACTTGAAGTTTTCCAGGAAGTCTTCCAAGTTCCGAGCTTCCTAAATTAGACAAATAAGACCTTGACTAAAAGTAGTAGCAACAAGCCTAAAGGTACAACTGTTTCTTCGGGTGAAGAAAGCACAAATATCATTGTAATAGTGATCATGATGTCAGAAATTCTGGTATGAGATGCAGGCACAGATATCAATTTTGATTTTTAAGAGCACGACTAAGAGTTATTTGGAAAAAATAGAGAACAGCTATGCAAATACCAAGGTATAATCAAGCTCCTCCAAAAGCTTTTCACCAAATTCATCAACTATCAACTCAGCATTGCATCCCAGCTTTTGCAAACTAATTCCATTCAAGAAGGAAGCAAGAGTTCTGAAAAGAAAAAGATCCCGATAGATTATAGGCTCTATTCCAGGCCTCTGTACCTGCAAATATATAAATTCAAAATTGAATTTTGGAAAATTACTTAGTCTCACAACATTTCTGGAAAGATTCGAAATAGCATCAAGTTCTTGGAACACAAAGTTCCCCTGTTGACCTAAAAAAAAAATTACTATCTGCCCACATTTTGCAGCCATATAAACAGCCAGTATGGTAGCACAGCTACCATTTGCTAGCAGAATTAAGAAAATTATCAATAGATTCAACTGCCACTTTCAATGGTTGCAGTTCACTATAACTAAACTTGAAAATTTGAAAAACAAACTGAAACAAAGTCTCCAGAATCATTTAAGTATTCCATTGCCCAAGAGAGAAAAAGCTGCAACTGTTATCACTTGGTGATTGTAAAAATACTAATGCTAAGAGAAGGGCCACTCGATAAACCTTAGACAACCTTAATTGCAACATCCTCGCCTGTACCCTTTAGAGTAGCTCGATAAACTTGACCTAAGCTTGCAGCTGCTATAGTTCGACGTGAGATTTTACTGAATACAGCTTCCAGGGGTTGGCCCAACTCTTCTTCGATGATGCTGAATGCAACCTATCAAGATAGTTGAGGGTTTGAAAACGATTAGACCCAAACAAAGTTTGAGAAAACAGGGTCCAAGAAGAAGATGTCCTTGCCTGATTGGGAAAAGGAGGCACATCATCTTGAAGAATGCAAAGCTCATTCATATAATCTTCCCTGATGATATCAGGTCTGTTCGCAAGAACCTAGTTATCAAAGAAAAAATCCACTGAATTTTTTCAATTTTCAATCTTCTACTAATAAAAGCAGGATTACAAATTCATATCTCCACAATTAAATCCAATCCCTGGCACATCTTAGCAATTTGTTGGAGCTGAAATCAAACCTGGCCAGCTTTGATAAAAGAAGGTCCCAAGTCGCACAAGAGATTTCTGAGCTGACGAGCACGATATGGAACAACCTCTTCGTCTCTTCCAACCAAGAAATCATACATCAAATTTGACCAGTACAGTCCCAAGTTCCACACTATTTCCACTCCACGGGAAATTAACGACAATATTGCCCCTCTCGACTCCAGTACCTTACTCTTCACCTATTGTTCATCACACAAAATGAAAATTCACTAAATTTGAACTCGGAAGAGTTCATGATAACTCCTACAAAAATTTGATAGAATTAATGTCATGTCCGTACTGTCTCTGGAGAGTACTTGCGAAACGGCACGCACACGCCGCGTTCGATATCGAGCAATTCCAGAGCACTGGTTGACTTTCCTAACTGTAGAACATTACCGTTAGTCCCACTCGTAGCCTCAGTCCTCCTGCTAGAAACAGCTCCATTTCTGGAGCTCTCGGCTCCGGAGGCCGCAGCAAGACTCAAGACTTGAGTGGGCGAAAACCCCTTACGCCTCCAGAGCCCGGAGCCTGAAATTCGAGCACGGGAGTGTGAAGTTTTGGGGTGCGGAGAAGGAGCGTTGATGCAATTGGGATGAACCAAGTCCATGTCGAGAGACAGTAGGTGGAGTTTGGCGAGGACGGGAAGTGGCGAGAATGAGAATTAATCATGAATCAAATGATCACCACAAAAAAGAAAAAGGAAAATCCAATTTCTGGATAAATAATGAAGAAGCAGGTTCTGCTGTCCTGGCCACGAAATTTAAGTAAACAGCTTGATAGGGATGGGGTTTGAGCCAAAGAAGAGGCGGATGTTGTGTGGTACTAAGCTAAACAACGAAAGATGAGACTTTGGGAGTACATAGAAATCAGACATCTTCTGTCTTTTCCATGCTTACATTTGGATGGTAGTGGTGGGGATATTCCACGTAGATACATAATGCTTGGTGCTGTTATCATTTATAGTAAAAAAGACAAAGCCTCTTTATAGTTTAAAATTTCTTTTAACTTTTAAAATTTTTGAAATAAGTATATATATTTCTAATAAATCAATTATATAAAAATAATTAATAATATTTGATAAATTATCTCATAGTTGTTCTAAAAAATATTTAAATTCAAATTTAAAATATTTTAATTTAGTAGAGAATTTATAAACTTAATGATCCTGACACATTTTTGTAATAAAGTACTTGAAAATTAAAAAATTATAATCCTATCTTAATTTTGTTCATATACTTATATTGTTACAGTAATTGTGAGTATTTATATATATAAAATGATAAAATAAATATTAAAATTATTAAAATTCATTTTCATGTTACTAAATATTAAATGTTAAAGTCTAAGGTTAATTTGAAAATTACATCTTTTACATTAAAAGTAGAGATGTCAATTGGGTTCGAACTTGCCATAAAGTCAACGGATTAGGTCCAAATAACTCAGTCCTGCACGATGTCTAACTTTATATTTCAAAATTTTTAAGAAATAGAGTAGTCTCTAGTCGAGTTGTCTCAGGCTCGATCGGGTCAAAGTTTAGGCCCCTGCTTAGACCCAAGCAGGCCTCGGGCCAAGGCCTAGCTTGGTGGGTAACAGGCCCACTTAAAAATTAAAAAGGTAACACCATATCACAAGATTCGCATATAAATAGCAAAAATCATGATAATCCTAAAAGGCATTTCGCCTTCAATCGTTTGGAGCCTTTCATAATAAAAGTCAAGTGGAGCCACTTCATTAAAGGACTATGTACGAAGACCAAACTCTAAACATACTAATGAACTCCAATAAATGAAGGAGGTGATGAACCTCAGGCCCATTCGATTATGCAATAAAACTCTAACCAAAGCCTTTATAAGATTACTCAACTTGATGGACCAAGTCCTTGTTCGACAAAAGGTTGCTAATACTAGTCATTCACGCGTGTTTCGTGCAGTAACTCGAGTGTTAAAAAAAATAAAAATATAAATATAAATATACCAAGGAGTTTCAGACTTTCAGTAGAAAACTCATACACTTATATCCAAAAAAACCAAAAAGTATTTTACATATATATGATGATTTCAGAAATGGCTGATGTCTCTTGGACAAAAAGGTGGAGTTGTTTCCATTCTGCATATGAATTTTGATAAGGAAATTCTTTATAAAGCACGGATTAATAGATTTTAGTTAATTTAGTGAGCCTTTAGATTATGAGGGGGGTAAAAAAACTAGACACAACTCTAACTTATATACAACAATAATAACACTTAGTGAAAATCTTGCTGAAATGTGGAGTTTAGAAAAGTATAATAATACGTAACTTTATCTTTACATGATAGAGAGAATGTTTCTGAAAGACTCACATGTAGTGCAAATTAACAACAATGCAAAATATTAATAAACATGATTAACTAAATACGTAAAATTATATAATAAAATACATATAGAACATGCTAAAAGATTATTAGTACAAGATAAAATACTATATAAAAACACAAACTAAGACAAAAGGAGACAAGCACAAGAATAAATTACATCAGTCATTACGATAGAGTAAGTAAGAAACTAATTAGACTAAAAAAAAGGAGGAAGTATTACTTAATCAAAATATTAACGTTATCTATAAAACCAATGACTAGAAGGAAAAGGTTTAGAGGACTTAAGAGAACGATAAGACCTCTTTACATGAGATTTTTTATCCATATCTTAATGTATCAAAGTTTTCTATTGCGGGTTATATTCTTAGCAAGCTTTAGTAAAGTCATATCGTTCTTGATCACTTTACTCTAATTCTACTTATATGTGCCCAAATTTAGACATCCAAAAGCTTAACAACAAGATAATGGAAGGAAAGTCATTATTTAATTACTAACATTTAAATTTGGTTTTCTTAATCTCTAATATATAAATTTTGATTTTTTAAAATGAATAGATTTCAAGCCAATATAATATTGTATTTACAAAATGATATTGTTTTATGTTAGAGATATATTTGTTGTACATATTTCTATATTTACTATATATATATTTCTATAATCTTCTGTAATCTTCAGTTTTGATATGTTACTCACTTTGTAACTCTGCACGGCTATTTAAAGCCTTGATAGTTAATGAAATATGCAAGTTAAATCTTTTCAAAACTTGACAAGGTATCAGAGCCTTTTCCTGAAAAACCCTAATATTCTTAACCGTCCATCCATTGCAATTACCGACACCTTTCTACTGCCTAACAACCACCTCTAGCACGAAGTCAACCATGGCCAACAACGGTGAACAGAGCAAAAACCTTAAGGTCTCAAACCCCTGTTTACTGTTTTTTGTTCACTCCTCAGATAATCTGGTCTTCTTTTGACGAACGTGGTATTGCGAGGTGAATTCAAATATGATAATTGGTTGAAGGCAATGAAGAATGGTTGGAAGGCCAAGAACAAATTAGCCTTCATAAATTGCTTGATCCAAAAGTTGTCAGAAAATGATTTGAAAGAGGCCTACGTTTGGGAGGTATGTAACTCCATGATTAACGGATGGATACACAATACTTTTGACATGTAACTCCAGCTATGTATTCCTTATTTTGAGACAACAAAGGAATTGTGGGATGATCTAACCGGACGTTATGTCGTTGAAAACGTTTCCCGTCAATATCTGTTGAAATCAAGTCTTCCTACCATCAAGGCTCAAGGGACATCTATTGGAACATATTACACTAAACTCGGAGGAGTGTGAGACGAACTGGATAGTAGTAGGTCAATCTCGGTGTGTTAGTGCAGTGACAAGTGTGCGGTGCTAAAATTTATGATTGAAGAAACCGAAAAAGATCGGGTATATCAACTTTTCATAGGCCTAGATGACCAGACGTATGGGAATTTGGGAAGTCAAATTCTGAACATCTCACAATTACCTTCAAACAATCGTGTTTACTCCATGACAACATAAGAGCAATCACACAAAGCGATTATTCGCTCCTGTGTAGTGAAGAGCTCTCTGGTAAGGGTGAACCCCTCCCACTTGGTTAATTGATAGCGAAGTGTCATACCACATGACTGGTTGTCTTGATGTATTGATAAAAGTTAAGAATATTATTCCCTGTTAGGTCAGATTTGTAACGCCCCAAATTAGGGGTTAGAATATTAAAGGAAGTTAGTACGAATTATGTTTGTTATGTTTATTATTTGCTT
>JANZLC010000003.1:29009000-29040482 GCA_026413385.1 Erythroxylum gracilipes
TTGGATAATGTTAATTTCCTTTACTTTGGCAATCATGGTATCATGGAGCAAGAGACACCTGGCACCAAGTTGGCTGTTCTCATGCAAAATTTGGGAATTCAAGCTCTCTCAGAGGTAAGCACATACTTTCCCCCGAAATTTGTTTTTCTCCGTTTACCTGCCTTATATTTGTGTTCCCAGAACCTATCCTTGAAAACTTGTTGATGACATATTTTCCATGTTTAGAATATTGATTCTAATATCAATTTGAACATGCTGTTAGTATCAGCAATGCATGTTAATATAATCCCAGCTATTCTGCCATATGGTTTTGTGGCATTTGTTATTGTACACAAATGAGCCCTAAGAATAATGTGGGTAAGTGGCAGAAATGGTTTCTTCATAAGCAAACATATCTATGATCGAAGAAGGCAACCTAGTTCTCCTCTTTTCTCCTTATGAGCTATGTGGCAGCATGTTAATGATGATTGTGTCTAATCATTCACAAATATTTCTTTTATTGGTGTTCAGGGTAGTACTTTGTACACGACATTGGAATCAGATTCACATGCTCTATTTTTGGAGCTTTCTCACTTGTTCTTTGATGGAAGTCAAGAGCTACATGTAGCTAATTTTTTTTCATTTGATCACCGTGATGGTTATGTCTGGTTCCTCTGAGGAGCAAACAGAGTTCTTCATCATTAACAGTCAAAAGGTACCAAGGCTTCCTGAAGAAGAATCTGTTTGGTCCCTCTCGTTTGTTTCTGATTCATCAGAGAATGCGGAAGCACTTAAAATAGATATTGCTTCCAATTCAACCTATGAACAGAAACCTACGAAGCTCAAGAACAAACTAGGATTAGTATGAACTGGCCACCGGATGATTGGAAAACTGCACCTGACTTTGATTATGCTATTGCAAATGGCCAACCTTCGGCATCACATCATATCAAGTCACTTGATATGAAGGATGAGAATGCAATGATCATCGGCTCCCAAATCACAGGAAAAGCCCCAATAGATCTTGATGCTAACTGGACCATTGAATATGATTCAGCGGTGTTAGTATCCCTAGACTCTCAAAGTATAACTGATCATTCTGCTCAAGCTTGCAACCAGACCCCTATTGTTGATTTTGCTTGTGAACCTGCTGAGGCATATGATGTTGCTGATGGCCCTGAGTTGAATGGCTCTAAATTTCCCCAAAGAGATCAGCTTAACACTGGTGCGCCTGATAGAGCTCAAGCAATACTTACTGGGAGGCTCGGCGAACAACTCGCTTTCAAACATATGTGTAACATATTCCCAGACAAAGTTGTCCAGTGGATTAATGCAAATAATGAAAGTGGGTTGCCCTACGATATTGTTATAGGGGAGGAAGTTGTCCAGTGGATTAATGCAAATACTTTAGACTGAGATTGTCTGATGTGTATGAAAGAAACTAAGCTCTTATGAAACTAACTGATTTCGTGGAGCATTTGTATTAACTCTATGAAATATGTTTGACTAAGATTGGGTTTATATTGTATTATTTTGGGATTATAATATTATTTAGCTTTTTATATGGTTTGATATTTATTTTTCATATTGGTTTTATTTTCTACAAGAAAATGAGACATCTCTTTAAATAATTTTCTAGAAGATGGTTATCTAAAATTTCTACACGATTTAAATGAAAGTAAATTTGTCAAACAATTGTAAAATAAATGTAAACTCATTCTATTCATGAAAGACCTAATAGTTGTTGAATTCTACAAGAAAATGAGACATCTCTTTAAATTATTTCCTTACAGATGGTTATCTAAAATTTCCTACAAAATGGTTATCCAAGAAATAGATAACCATAAATATAATATATTGTACTTAGCATATTGTTTAGTATACTTTAAATATTATTTAGCATAAATAATTTCATTATAAAATAAAATATAGTTAAAATAAGAAAGATAGAGAACCATCTAGAATGACAGGGCATTAATGAGTATTACGAGGCGTTGGGCTTGGAGCAGAAAAGGTGAGGCCTTGTTCTAATTAGCTGGGTCCTAAGTAAAAACAACAAGCCTCTCCTTTATTCTTTGTGTAAAAACCAGAAGAGTCTCCTTCTTTGTTTGCCACTATCGCAGCTCTGGGTAAATATTCATGGTAGGATGACGAAGCTTCTACTCCTAGTATGTGCTCCTTTGACACCCCCCCCCTTAAGCTAGATTATACACATCGTGTATGCCCAGCTTAAGCAAGAGTATCTCAAATGGGTCTCTGGATAATGCTTTCGTAAAGATGTCAGCCAATTGCGAGTGAGAAGAGACTGGGAGCAGGTGGACGATCCCTTCTTGTGCCTTGGTACGTATGAGATGACAATCAATCTCTATGTACTTGGTGCGTTCGTGAAAAATGAAATTTTCAGCAATATGAATGGCAAATTTTTTGTCATAATAAAAGTAAGCTGCTCTTTTATGTATAAAGCCGAAGTCTTGGAGTAGATAGACTAATCATTGAAGCTCACAAGTTGTAGCAGCTAAGGCCTGGTACTCTGCTTCTGAAGAGGTGCGAGAAATGGTGGCTTGTTTCTTTGATTTTCAAGAGATCAAGGCAAAACCAAGGAACACGCAAAAGCCAGTGACTGATTTGCGTGAATCCGAACAAGTTGCCCAGTCGAAGTCTGAGAAAGCGCGAAGGTGTACTGAGGAGTTCATTGGGAATAAAAGGCGCCTTGACCAGGTGCCTTTTTGAGGTACCTTAACACATGGTTGACCGCTTGTAGATGCTCGGTGGTTGGTCTATCAAAAAACTGGGATAACTGCTGGACAGGAAAGCTGATATCCCGTCTTGTAATGGTAAGGTAAAGCAACTTTCCAATGATGCTCCGATATTTGCCGACGTCTGTGTATGGTTCACCAAAGGATGTCAAGCGCGTGTTTGAAGCCATAGGTGTTGAGGCTGGTTTGCAGTGGAGAAAACCAAAGTCCTCCAGGAGATCCAATATGTATTTTCGTTGTGATAAATTAATGCCAATGGAGGATCGCGCCAGTTCCACTCCAAGGAAAAACTTTGCTGGTCCAAGGTCCTTAATCTGGAAGGTATCGTTTAGAAACTTTTTCGTTGTTTCAATTAGTGAAAGGTCAGTGCTTGCTAGAAGAACATCATCTACATAAATCAGTAAAACAATAAACTCACAACCTTGTTTTTTTGTGAACATGGCAGGATCGGAGACAGACTGAGAGAAGTGTTCAGAAATCAGTGTGGAGGTCAGTTTGGCATGCCATTGTCAACTGGCTTGCTTGAGTCCATACAAACTTTTTTTAAGTTTGCAGACCATCTTGGGATCAGGCAGGGAAAGACTAGGTGGAGGCGTCATATATCTTCATGGAGGTCCCCGTGGAGGAAGGCATTATTGATGTCCAGCTGGTGGAGATGCCAGTTGTGGGAGGCTGTTAGAGCAAGTAGAACCCGAATTGTGGTGTGTTTCACGACTGGGGAGAAGGTTTCTGTGTAGTCTAACCTTGCTTGTTGTGTAAAGCCTCGTGCAACCAGTCTACTCTTACAGCGATGAAGGGAGCCATCTTGATTATATTTAAGTTTATGTACCTACTTGCAATCGATGGTGGTCTTGCCTGGTCTTAAGTAGGTAAGGTCCCACATTTGATTTTTCCCAAAGCTTGTAATTCTTCCTTTATTGCGTTCTGTCGTTCGATGTGTTTTATTCCTTCTGTGTAAGTGGAAGGGACTTTAGAAGTGTTGATGGCCATGAAGAGGGATTTGTACTGAGGGGATAGGTGTTGATAAGATGAGATAGACGAAACTGTATGTGGTGAGGTATGGGGTAAAGTGGGGCAGTCATAATCCCTTAGATGAGAAGGTGGTTTTGAGTGTCTAGTAGAACGATGTGGTTCAGTAGTGGGCAAAGGTAGGTCTGATAGGGATTTATTTGTATCAGATGTGGTTTGTAAGTTGTCATAGTAAGGAGAGTTTGAAAGAGTAGGTAAGATCGGACTAGGGACTGAAGGGTTGACAGAGGGTAGATGTTGGAATGGAAAAGTGTCTTCATAGAATAACACATCTCTAGATAAGAAGAACTGTCTTGTCTCCAAGTCCAATAATTTGTACCCTTTGGTTCCTGTTGAAAAACCCAGAAAAACACATTTTCTTGCTCTGGTGTCTAGTTTGCCTCTGTTCGCTTCCTTTGTTGAGGCAAAATAAAGGCAACCGAACACCTTTAGTTGAGCAAGATTAGGATTAGTACCAAACAGAATTGAATAAGGTGAATTGTGTGATAAGAGTGGTGAAGGAATCCAATTGATGAGAAAAACTGCATGTAGAACACACTCTGACCAATATTTAGTAGGAAGATTTGCTTGCATTTTCAAAGCTCTTGCCATACGTAAGATATGTTGATGCTTCCTTTCAGCCCTCCCATTTTGTTGGGGGATCTCTATGCATGTAGTTTCATGTAGAATTCCATTTATGAAGAAGAAATCATTCATCGAAAACTCAACCCCTTGGTCACTTTTGATGCATTTGATTTTTTTTTTGCAAATTGTCTTTCCACATAAGCAAAAAAATTCCTTATTAAGTCCCTAGTTTCGGATTTGTGCTTCATTAAATGTACCCATGTCATACGGCTATGATCATCTACTATGGTTAAAACGAATTTGTGTCCATGAATAGATGCAGCATGGTAGGGTCCCCATATGTCAACATGAATAATATCAAAGCAAGCTGAAGCTATAGAAGTGCTCAATTTGAAAGGTAAACGTTTTTGCTTTGAAAAATGACATATATCACATTGTGTAACATGCTGAAAAGGAATAGATGAATCTATAGAAGACAATAATTTCAATCTGGAGTTGGAAAAATGTCCTAGTTCGATGATGCCAAATGTGGCTTGATTGAGAGAAGGCTGTGTTGGTTTGATGTGTGGGTCCTAGGTAATAGAGTCCATCAAGTTGTTTAGCAAAACCAATCATCTTCGAGGTTTTGGTATCCTGAATGTCACAAGAGTGATTGGAGAAGATTAGTTTGCAAAGAGAGGAATTTGTAAGCTGACTGATGGAAATGAGATTAAATGAGAAGATAGGAACATAGAGAGCATTAGTCAATACTAAACCAGAGATATGGACTGTTCCTATATGTGTAACAGGTACTTGTTGGCCATTGGGGAGCCTCACTATCAAATTACTGGCAGTTGTATATTCAGAAAATAATTCCAGACTGCATACAATGTGATCCGTAGCACTTGAGTCCAAGATCCAAATGGATGAAGGTAAATACGGTTTTACAGGTGAGTGTGTACCTTTATCATCTTTTGTGAGTGTATTTATTTGTGATACTGAGGGCGGACTAGTTATAGGGACTCTTCCATTGTGCAGTAATTCTTTCAGTTGGTAGTATTCTTCCTGAGTCAGATTGTAGTTAACACTAGGTGGTGTGCTTTCTTTCTGGTCTTCTGAGGTGCAAAGGGTGTTTTCTGAAGAATTGTCGAGGTGCGTTTCGATTTGGTTGGCAGCTCTAAACCTGGACCTGTAGGCATCTTTGGACTGGTAAGTAGTTGATTTATTGTTGTTAGTTGCAAAGTTGGGAGGAAAGTTGTGTTTCCTGTAACACTTGTCTTCCATATGCCCGAGGAGTCCACAGTAACTACATACAGGTTTTTTTGTTGACTAAAAAGTTTTTCTCATATCTGTTTTGGTATAGAATGCTTGAGAGTCAGGACCTTTTGAATCAGTGGCAGCGTGTGAATAAGAGGAAATTAGTTGTCTCTCGTGTTGTGCTACCATAGAGAAGTCTTTCTTAATATCAAGTAATGGCTTCATCAATATAATCTGAGAGCGTACCGTAGTATATGATTCATTTAAGCCCTTTAAAAAACGTATAACACTGTCATTCTCTTGGTATGATTTGATGATAGTCTGAACATCACATGTGCATTAAGGTTGACATCTACATCGGGGCAGTGGTTTTAGGCTAAAAAACTCATCCCAAAGCATTTTAAGGTTTGTGTAATAGTCGGACACTGAGAGGTTTCCCTGCTTTAGTGAATAAATTTCTTCTTGAAGGTCTAAAATACGGAATGAGTTCGCTTGGGCAAATCTTTCTTGTAGGTCCTTCCACACTTCAACAAAAGAATCTAGCCAAATAACACTTTGAACAATAGAATCACTTACAGAATGCATTAGCCATGATAGCACCATTGTATTACATCGTTCCCAATAGGCATATATAGGATCATTTTTGTTTGGCATAACGATACTACCATCAATGAATCTTAATTTATTTTTTAATAACAGTGCCATTCTCATTGACCTAGACCATGAGTAGTAATTTGGTCCGATCAGTGGAGACGACACGAGGACAAGTGATGGGTTTTCATTGGGATGAAGATAATATGGAGAAGATGGGTGGTCTTCGGGTCTAACATTGTTTAGAGTTTGGTTGCCTGTGATATTGGCATAAGATGGCCCTCCCGACATATTGAAGATGAAGGGGACCCAAAAACAAAAAATGCACAGCAATGAAAAGAAGAAGTAAAAGAAGAAAACAGAGGACTATCAGCGCTCTGATACCATGACAAAATCAACGGAGGTGGGACAAATTTTATCCTTTTTACCTCAGCATTTATTAAACAGTGGATGCCTTTATATAGGCACGCGTACACAAAAAGACAATAAGAAAGATAGAACCGTCTAGAATGACAGGTCATTAATGAGTATTACAAGGTGTTGGGCTCGGAGCAAAAAAAAAGGTGAGGCCTTGTCCTAATTAATTGGGTCCTAGGTAAAAGCAAGTAGCGTCTCCTTCATTCTTTCTTTGTGTAAAAACCAGAAGAGGCTCCTTCCTTTTTTGCAATCGTTGCAACTCTGGGTAAATCTTCATGGTAGGATGATGAAGCTTCTACTCCTAGTATGTGCTCCTTTGACAGAGTAGACTTCAATGAAACTTTTGCAATAATTGCTAAAATGGTAAGTGTCCATACTTTTCTGGTAGTCACAATTGCTAGAAAATGAGAATTGCATCAGTTTGACGTCAATAATACATTCTTGCAAGGTGATTTAGATGAAGAGGTGTATATGCAACTTCCTTCTGGTTTTTCAACGACAGATCCTAATAAGGTGTATCGCCTTCAGAAATCACTTTATGAGCTTTGACAATCTCCTCGCAATTGGTTTACCAAATTGAGTGATGCCTTGCGGAACTTTGGTTTTATTCAGTCCCGTGCTAATTATACTTTGTTTACTTATCATAAGGGTGATATATTTTTGGCTATTTTGGAGTTGTGGATGATATAGTGCTTGTAAGGAACAATGGTGTGAGTTGTTAGCAGGTCAAGGATTACCTTAATTCTTGTTTTCACATTAATGGGCCTCTCAAATATTTTTTGGGCATTGAATTTGCTCGTGAACCGGATGGCTTATTCATGTGCTAGCGTAAATACGCACTTGACATCTTCTCCGAAACTGAGTTGTTGGGTTGTTGGGTCATAAGCCAGTTGATTTTCTATTGAGCAAAATCATAAACTCGCCCTGTCAAGTTTGTCGCTTTACCCATACCTCAGTAGCTATCGTCGAATTATTGGGCGTTTAATTTATTTGACAATCACGTGTCTCGAGCTTAGTTATGTTGTTCACATTCTATCACAATTCATGCAATAACCGACTCAGGAGCAATATGAAGTTACACTGCGGGTGTTAAGCTATATTAAGAAAAATCCCGGGCAAGGTTTATTATTGCACACAGATTCAAATTTGCAGTTGTATGCTTACTGTGACTCAGATTGGGTCAATTGTCCTCTAACTCGACATTTGCTCACTAGATATTTCGTACTTCTTGGCTACTTTTTTATCTCTTGGAAGACCAAACAGCAGCACACGGTCTCCCACTCTTTAGGTGTGTTCTATAAGCAACCAATGCGACTTTTCTATGATAATCAGGCCGCTATTCATATAGTCTCCAATCCGGTTTTCCACAAACGCATCAAACATATTGAGCTTGATTGTCATTTTTTTTTAGAACAACTCACTGCTAGTTCTATTGCCACTACTTATTCAGCCCGCTGACATCTTTACTAAGGCATTGGGTCGGAAGCAGTTTGAGTTTCTTGTTTGCAAGTTGGGCATTTGTTCCTTGCGTGCTCCAACTTGAAGGAGAGTGTTAGCGATATATTCGTTGTATGTATCTTTGTATTTACTGTATATATATTTCCATAATCTTCGGTTTTGATGTGTTACTCTGTAACTTTGCACAGCTATTTAAGGCCTTAATAGTTAAAGAAATACGCAAATTAAATCTTCCCAAAACTTGACATTTAATTGTTTAATTTTTAAGTTGTTAGATAAAATAATATTAGTTTTAAACCGTTCCAATTGAATCAATTTTCATAAATTGGAATGTGATTTAAGACTATTACGAACAAGGTTAAATTGTAATAAAGTCAAAATGTAAACCCTAATAATTGAAGACTGGAGCAATTAAAAAACAAAGGAACTACCTGATAACAACAAACATCATCTGCTCTATCTGTGACCACATTTCAACCTTATGTCCCAATTGTACACGTGTGACCCCCCCTGCGTGATCTACTTCACGTGAAGCACCTCGAGCCTCTTCATGACTTGCTTTTGGGGGACCCTTGATAGAATCTGATGGCTTTTCTCGGATCAAATTGAATTTAAGCTGATAGTTACTTGTACAGATTGGCGAGTACTCTCAAAACTACTCGTGTTGCCTAAGGGATTCTATCTCTCTCTCTCTCTTACACAACACATCTTTTGATTGGATAATGAACTTTTCTATCTTTTTATCTCTCTCCCTATGATCGGATAAGATATTTCATAATTATAATTAATCATATGATGATCATTAGACTGTAACCAACTCATTGATACCAAATTGATCCAACGAAACGTCACTCAAGAAAACGACATATTGTTTGTTTATGATTTTCTCTCATTGTTGGATGAATATGTTCCTTACGTATTTGATTAATGAATCAGTGCTACATTTTATTATTCCTCAATTGAAATTAATTAAATACATGAAAGATCTATAACACATGGATGGATAATAATTATAATCTAATCTCTTAGTAATTAATCGCCAATTACTCTTAATAAAATTCATTAGGTAACACATAAAAAACGCTGTAATTAATTGTTTGTTATGTTTAATTAGTTTTATAAGAATACCAAAACTGTCACATATATGTTTAATTTTGGCTTATTTAAGAAAACTGCTTTGAAGGTTATCCTTGCGAACCCTTCTTGTTAACTCATTTGTATAGAATTGGACCTTAGTGTGAAAAGATGTAGAAAAGCTATTATGGTGCATGCTAAAGTTTCTTTTCTTTCATAAACGAATCATGATCAGGTCACTCACACCAATCCTATTCATGAGATTCTCATCTGTCTCTTCACTAGAAACATAATAATAACTAAATTAACTACACCTTGCTAATATATACTTATATTTTGAAAAAATTAAAATAAATTTACTTCAATAGTCTAATTAATTTGTCTATCATGAACAAGGTTAATTATCAATTTGATTAGGATCATAAATCACGATGTTGCGGATATTAAAACATGCATTCACATGCATTCTTCAAGTGATGGACACTAACTAGATTATGTTATGCTTGAACCGATCGAAATCATCTTGCTATATGAAACTAGCCACTTAAAGTGGAATAATCTAAACAAAGCCGAGCGTTTTAATTAGAAAACCACAAATGGCAGATCCTTCCTTGTTGTTATTTTATTTTATAGTGAACAAAGGAAGTAACTTAAACTAGTATATATCGTTTTATAAAGTACACAAACAATAAGAAGAGAAGAACGTTAACAAACAAACAAGAAGAAACTAAATAAGAAGAGAAGAACGTCAACAAACAAACAAGAAGAAACTAACATCAAGCATGCCCTAATATTAAAGGAGACCGGGAAAGCACTAAGATTCGGAGGAGAAGCGGAGCGACCACACAAGCATGCACAGAGAAAGGTTACACATCTCGAACGTGGAAGAGATTAGGGTTCTTAATGACAATGTCATACATGTGAACCGAGTTGAACTTGGAGAAGTCTCTGGGAAGAGAGATAAGGTCATTAGAAGAATGCTTGTGGAATTGGAAGAAGTCAGGGTCACCACCATAGTACCTTTCCCAACCCAATTCAGTAAGTATTTGCTCAAGACAAGAGTAAGAAGTCACTACTTTGCCTGATGGCAAGTGCACCAGTACCTTTCTCCTAGAACTTCCCTGTGAGGATTCTATCACGCCATTTTCCTTGAAAACCCAAACACCGGACATTTTCTTTTCAGTTCTTCGATCCACTTAGTGACTACTGTTTGGTTTGATATGAGCTTTTAGCTTGTGGGTATGCAAAGAAATGGAATGAAGAGGGTTGACAAGTGAAGTGATGAAGGACTGAAGGCAAGTAGGGGGTATTTATATTTGCGCCGTGGGGTAGGAAAAACAAAAGGCTATAATAATAAATTTTTGAGGGTTTAAATTAGGGTTTTGGTATAGAATCTAGATATTGTGGGACCTAATGGGGTTTAAAAAACGAGTGTGGGTTTAAGGGAATCTTTGTGTGGTTGTAAATATAGCAGTTTAGGAGAATCTTTGGTAAAACACGTTGGTCTCTAAAGTCAATCCATAAAAGATGTCTGAATGGTTAGATGTCTGAAAGGTTAGATTGAACGTCCATGTCCCGCACCCGACATCACGGGAAGTCCCACGTGAAGAGAGCGGTAATAAATTTGGAGATATTTGTTCCAAGCTCTTATGTTGGTGGGTTAGCCAGCTCCATCTGTGTGCTTCCCTTTCTCTTGTTGGGTCCTCACATTGGTGAAGGAAAGGAAGGTTGAAACCTTAAAATCCCCCATTTGTTGTCTAAGTCCATGCTTGCTTTGCTTACACCATGTGGTTCCTACATGCACTGTTTGGTCCTTCGACAATGGTGGTTGGAAAATTCTTCAGAAAAAACATTAGCATGGATATGGATGGATTCAAAAGTTCAGTATTGTCTCCAGTTGCATGCTTATCCAATATGATTAAGTAGTATCATATTACATTCTTTGAATAGTATAACCTAACTTATGGTTTTAAATTATAGAACACTAATAGCTTGAGGAGTGTTCGTTCCTTATCCTTTGTTAACGCTCGTAAGTTTGAAACTAGCTGAAACTGCTTCGGTTCGGGCCTTAGCTAGCTAGAATGTAAAACAAAGACGACCACATAAGTCAAGGCACCATTTACCTTTCAAACACGGAAACTTCTTTGTACGCCAGCTATTTAGACAGCTGACGACAGATCTCTGAATCCGACGAGCAGCTGTCAACACACACACGCACGGTTTTATGTCTGTCGAACATATTACATGAACATTGAAGGTTTAAGCGTAACCAAACTTTTCAATTTCGCATCGTAAGTTACATTACAATCGTAAATTAATAAAGTAACTATAAATAATATTGGGAACATTTTTTTTTAAAGGAGAAACCTAGAGTCATTATCTTTTGGATGCGTACTGGATAAACTTCTGAATTGATGCAATAATCTACAAATCATATCAACTGGGTACTCTACACTAGACAAGTCCAGTACAACATGCTCAATCGAGAGAGCATAGATAAAGGGAATCGAACATAAGACCTTTTAGTCCTATGCCCTCCACTCTACCAACTCAACCACTCTTAGGGGACAATAATATGAGCATAATTATATCTATTTCGAAGAAAATGACTACTAATTATGGTTATGATCAGTAAGTTAAACACTTAGTTCTTGTGTACTGGCTTATAATTATACCTATAGAATGTTATTGACCTATCAAATTATTGTATGCCATTCACTTTTTTGTTTTTTGACACGGAGGAACCTACAGTGGTTATTCTTTAGATACGCACTAGGTAAAATTTCAGATTGACACAATAGCCTGCAAATCACGCCAATCGGATACTCCACACTAGGCAAGCCCCGTATGACAGCCTTAATTGAGATAGCATAGATAGGAAGGATTCGAACGCAAGACCTTTTGACCTCATGCCTCTACTTTAACAACTAGACCACTCCCTAGAGAGCTGCCATCCACTTTATCCTGATCCTAACATCATTAGAAGTTCTAAATTTTAGCTTTAATTAAGAATGATAAAGAATCAAGAATAAATTATAATTAGATCTGATATATTTTTAAATAATTTTATTTTACTAAAATTAATTAAATTCACATTGATCCAAAATTTAATTAACTTGAATTTGCAATTAATACAATTTATAATTCTTATTTTTAGTATGCGATCAAAAAATTTATAAAAAAATATATGTTATACACATCATTGCTCTTTAGGAGAGAGATTTCACAAGAATTTGCAACATCAATTAAACATGCTTAGCCTCTCATATCAAGGTCGATTCAAGAACAATTCAAGCATTATGCTCCTCTCCAATGGACCACCACTACTACACCCTATAGGTCTCGAAGTCTCATCCTAGCTATTAGCTTCTAAGGTTACACTTGCTGCGATTGCAAAGTTGCTCACATGAGATCACATGGGCATAAATGGTCCACGGGTAGGACCTCAATTAATAGTAATGTCAAATCTATCATTACCATGGATGTGGTCACTGCATATTTGCATAACATTTGGAGTCCATGGAGATAAACGTCTTCGCAATAGGTAAGGGACAAGTTCTACTTTCGCATTATTTGAAAGGTTTTTTGTCAAAACTTGTCGGCAATTTGTTACATGCTAGCAAAGATCATTAATTACCCGATTATGAATAATTTCAATCATGTCTTCTATTCTAATTATTCTGTTCTAATTCTATTTTTGTTTCATGACATTAATTTATGTCATTTTAAAGTGAAAATAAGGTTGGAACAGAATATTTGGGACAAAAGATTTGAAGTCGTTTTACGTATGTATGCAAGGAATTGGTAAATAAATTAGTTTTGAAAATGAAGATTCAATCATTTTCCTATCAAATTCACATTTGGAGAAGCTCCATAGTTGATTACCATGATCCCAAAAACTTATAATAATATGAATCCAATTAATTTCTCAAATTGAATCAAATTTCTTGAAATCAAAACTTATTATACTTGGAGATATATCTTAGTGAAAATGGGCATCTGTGGTCCTCATAAAACTTTTAGATCTTAAAGAATTGCAAAGTCTTTATGGCTGCTATCTCTAACTTTCCTACTCACTGTTCCTCTTTAGCCATACTTGCCACAAGGTACTGAAGACATTAGACCTATCAGTGAATCCTTGGTGGTACCAGAGATCCAATGTGTATCAGCTTTTGCATTCTATCCATTTAAAATATTCCACTGGTCTTGGAATTTCTTGGTGTTTATCCAAGATAACGATGACAAGTTTTGTTACTGTTTCCCATTTCTTTTCACGATTGACTTTTAATAAAGCTTTTGATAAAGACGTCGAGTTCAGCTCAAAAGGAACTACTTCCAACGCTATAATCGTATCAGCACCAAAATCGCTTCTAGTTCTTGACGCTTCTACTAAATATTCACTACAAGAACCATTAATCAGTAATCAAACATCATTAAACCCTCCAAAAGAACTATATGACATTACTTGTCAAATCAAGGGATTTGCTTTAAATCCCATGTTTAAAAATCTTGTACTATTAACGAATAGATGGAATGAGTGCACCATAATCTCTTTTTAACTAAAGTTATATCTAGCTTAGTCTTACACTATTGCGTTTTTCCATCTTCTTGCAACTGGATTAGAGAAGAAAATCTTAATTAAATATCATATAATTAAACATTTTCGATTAATTGGCATATTAATCAAAATTTTAAATTGTAAATTACTACTATATATAGTTACCATCTTGTAATACCATTCTTTTTATTATTGTAATTTATTATAACTATACTCATTTCATATTTATTATAATTATTTGTCTATCTCGTGTAAATTAATTTATAATTTATAATTTAATAGTAATAAATCTTATTATTTAAAAATTAAATTAATGTGACCTTATGTCATCTTTTTATAGAACTCCCTACAGCTACGAACGGTATCAATACTTTGTGCGAGACACTCTAAAATGAAATCAATATAAAGTGTCTTGTTCATGAAAAAAAGTATCATTAGATGACACAATTTGAAAAGATGCAAATGATTTGAGTAAAGATTTAGGGTTTTTGCAATTGTTCGGTTTTTGGAGAACAAAACAAGCTCTGACAGAACTTCCAACATTTTCTATGCCCGCTGTTCAAGCCTTCTTTTATTCCAGAGTCTTTTCAAAAGTGGCAGAAGGAATATAGTGGGGACAATTCTTTAATTCCCTCGTACATGGGAAGACACCAAACCTTATCAAATACACCTTTTCTTTTTGCCCTTTTTCTATTCATAACAACAACAAAAAAAGTATTGAGAGCACAAGACGTGATCTATAATTTACAAAATTTTAGAAAAATGTCATAATCTTTAAATTTTATTAAAACTCATAATTTTTAGTTATTCAGAAAAACCCTTTCTCTTAAATTTCAATTAAAAAGTAACAACGAAGCATAAACATATCATATGTGAACTAATTAAATATCACTAATATGTATTAGTTTATGCCCTACAACTAATAAGTTGGTTGTATTTGAGTGATAAAAATAATTTAAAGGTACTCTTTATTTTACATATATTTAGCTGTATATGACAAAGATCATAGGATAAATATAATAATATATACTACAAATAAAATTACTGTGAGATTATAATTATGAGATTTATATTATATTTATTTATTATCTATAAATTGTTCTATTTAGATTGGATATTAATGGAGTATAAAAAGACTAGCACACATTATATTTCATCCTTACAAAGAAAGTAGTCAATCTCATAGATTAAAATATAAAGATATTTAAATAAACATGTAGGGACTTGTTATAGAACAAGTTCACTTAAATGAATTTATATGAGAAATCTATTTAAAACACTACTTATATGTCTATGAAAATTCTCATTGTGATGATTGTATAAATGATAATTTGACTTGAGATTTTCAAAGTTATCTTATATAAGGATTACTACATTTTGATACTACTTATGAACTATGCTAGTCAAGGGTAGCTTAGTCGATAGCCATTAAATATAACATAAACTATATGAAAGTTGTTGAGTGATCAATACATGATTCATTACCCTAAAATGATTAGCGAGAAAATCTTGTTATTCTCCATTAGTATTGATTCAAAAAAATTTTGCCAAGGTGAAATGACATTTTGAAAATAATTTATAAATGTCATTAATTGAATCAACTTCTAAAGGTGAGAACTAACTTGATTGGATTCAAATAAAATAGATATTAATTTTATATTTTATGTCTAATCAAAATATTGTATAATGAAATGATTGAACTGTACGGAATTATGTATGAAAAGATTAGTCAAAACTATTTTGACATTCTTAAATATTTGGATGATTATGATGCATTGCTAGATGTCAATCTTGATTTAAGAATATAAATTGTTTAATTAAAGAATTAAAGATAAATTAAATGAGTTTAATTTATCTATTCATAAATATAATTTACAGTTATAATTTATATTCATTGTTAACATATTCACAAAAAACAAATTGAAGAGAGAAAAGATATTTTAATCAAGTTGGACTTGATTGTAAAGTTAGAGAAATTTTATGATTAAATATTTAATAAATAAGAATCAATATGAGATACTAAATCTTTTTTATGTCAAATCAGTATTTAATTAGAATTAGTGTGATTCTAATTAAATTTTAATTGAAATTATAATTTTATTTCAATTAAATTACTAAAAAGTTTAAGTCCTATTATAAATAAACTTAAACTCCAAGGGAGGGTTAAATGCTCAATTTTGGGCCAAACGTTTTTTAGTTTGATTAATTTGGGACCAAACATTATAACCTGATCAATTAAGGTCTAAACATTATCGAGTCTGCTCAATGTTAGGTTATTTTGGACGAAAATTTGACAGTGACATATACACGTTACTGTATATAAAAGTGTGTTTGGAGAGGTCAGGTGGATTTTAAATGCCACGTAAAAAATACTTAAAACCCACCTAGATTTTTATAAAAGTAAAAACATAATATCATTTAAATTTTTATAAAACCCTAATTTTACTTTAATCCCAAAATATTACACCCTCTCTTTCTCGAAAAATTAGTAAAAGGGGTTGTCCGATCTAGTGTCTTGCCTCCTTCAAGCATTATCACTGCCAATCATTTCAATCCCTCTCACCAATCGCCTTCCAATCCTTCGGCGTAAATGTTCTCTCCATCAATCACCAAGTACGTTCATGTTTGATCTCTCCTCTGGAACTGGAAGTATATGTATACACACATGAGGGCTAGTTCATAGTTGTAGATGATTATTTAGTTGATGGATTTTGCTTTAGAGGGTCATTTTTCTAAAAATGATGGAACTAAGATGTTAAGGTTAGCTTCAAGATATTTGCAGTACGAAGCTCGTAAGAGACCAAATGCAAAATCCCTTGTCATTGTACTTATGTCTCTTAAAAAAAACAAAGATAAGTTTAGTGGTTGATTCAAATGAGCATTCTAGTAAAGTTCTCTATTCAAGTTTGATTATGTGACTAATTAATCTTATAATTGGCCGTGTCAAACAACAACCTTGGAAGTTTAGATGACTTCTACATTTAGTGGGGCTAATTTTTACTTCTCATTTAATAGGTTCTATCACATGTTTTGCTGGGTATTCAAAATGAAAGTTTAGTGTCAACCTAACCTTTTTCACTGACGCCTTTACGTGATGCAAGCTTGAGGATAGATCTCACTGCTATACATGAAATCCTTGAGAAGATTGGATATAAGGATGATGAGGGGATTGTTAATGAGGTAAGACTAGAACTTTATGACTGCAAAGGAAATAGCAATTAAAACATTATTGAGTTTGTTGATTTCTATTCCAGAATATTATCAAGAACAAGTGAGGTGAATAAAATGGAAGCTAGGCAATGATCCATTAGATGTTTATTTTTGTTGCAATTTCATTTGTTAGTTCTCAACCAGGAACTAAGGCATCTTCTTTGCTTCCTTCTGATTTTATTGTTGCATCATCTTTGTAATGTTTGCTTAACTCTTGTTGACTGCTCCATCTTCCTTCTTTATGAAGCAGCTCTCATTCCAAATGTGGACTAGCCAAATATAGGAGACATTGAATTCTAAGAAGCATGGAGATGCTACTTTTCAAGCTCAGGATTTTGTAATTGCAATTGATTGCTACACACAAGTAAGCCTTTCCTGTTCTTAACTTGCAGCTTGCACTTTGGGTTGAGCCTTGTGTTATTAGTTAATTTCGTTACAAGAAACCAAGCATGGTATCTACTTTTGACTTTTAGTGAATGGGGTATAAAATAATCGTCTTAAATTGATTAGTAAACATTAAAACTTCGCATAAAAGAGTGTATGTGAATAGAAGATCTTTTTTGTTTGTGGGAGGAGCTAATGTTTTCCCTTATGTCATTTGTAGTTCATTGATGGTGGGACAATGGTGTCACCAACTGTGTACGCTATGTTGGATCCCGTTTCTGGAACCCAACTACTTAATCCGAAACCGCGTTGGAAATAATCCTTAATTTACTCCAATCAAATGAAAAATTATCAAACTAAAACCTCAGAATAATTTAAACATGCTTAATGCGAATCGGGGCCCAACACGCTAGGCGGTGCATATCTTACTTAATGAATGACATGGCACAAAAAGATCTTAAGGATGCTATGTAAGCCCAGGTGGTGTCTCCTGAGTGGTGTATTACTTCATATTTTCAATCAACTTGTTTGCTCATTCTTGGAATGAAGCATGACGCACAAGAAGCACTCAATGATGGCACTAACTTGGAAACTATAAGGAACAAAAATTGAAAATGTATAGCTTTCTTTATATATCACAAACTTCGTTTGGGCTCGTGTATGTAAACAATTTTTCTTCTCTCTTATACTTTTCAGCCTTACAGAATTCTTTGATAGCAATTTTGTTTAACTATTCATGACCTTATATAATCTTGATCTTTTGATTTGACTAGTTGTTGGATATTACCAAGATTTTAAATTGCGGACTACGGGTTACCATAACTGCAATTGTGGTTGAACATAATCTAAAACCATGGTCATTACTCGAACTGGAAACTTAATGAGTGATCATAACAACAAATAAGCTAACTTAGTACAGGTTTTTGTCACTTCTCATGGAAAATTCAATCTCAGTAACACTAGTTATGAGGAAAAGAATATATAGATCAACATCATCTTGTACAATCAGTTATGCACAACATATGAAACAGGTGAATCCAATATTCAAGTACCTAAAATTGATTTTCTAGAACAAGCATATATATAGATTTTTTACTCTGTAGACTACCTACCAAATCCTTTGCAAGGCTCTGATACCCTACCTTTTTAAAGTACTATAACTTAAATTCTTCTCAAACTCTTTTAACATGGTTAGTTCTTGAAGAAAAACACTTATCTATAATCATTTCATAACTCCATTTTCTTCCACCGCGTAGTTCTCTCAAGGCATCATTTACAGAAGTTTAGGAAGGTACATTAAAGTGAAAAAGCCATGATCTAGCAAGTGTAAAAATCATGCAAGCAAGTAAGAAATTTAGGAACCGGTGGCCATGCCAGAAGCTTCTTGTTCTGAATAGGGGACTAATGTCAAAACCGTCTGCGTAGTTGTAGTGTTACTTGTCTCGTTCGATTGCTCTATTGATTCAACCTCATTTGGCTAGATAATATTGTGTGCAGTAGACTGAAAGATCTCACAGATCCTGGTAGACAATTAAGCAAACCAAATCAACAAAAGAACATTAATAAACTGAAAAAGACAAAGATGGTATGATAAATAACAGTTAAAGAAGCAATATAAGTCTAGGAACAAGGTAAGATGACATAAAAAACTAAATAATTTGCTAGTTTTACATGATAAATATAGCTTTAGAACGAACATGATAATTATAAGTCCGTAAATTTCTAGGCAATATCGAAAGGGAGTTATATACTTCCACATTGGTATAGTCTGAATAACTAATTCATTTCTAGATCAGAAAAGGAGTTTCTCAACCAGATTAGTATTCAAATCCTTCAAATCCTACCTAAATGTGATATTATCCAACAACACAAAGAATTGACATGTTATAGTATATAGCAGAATATTAAAACATGATTTGAGGGACACTAATATGATATATGAATTTGTCACTCACAAGACAATTACATAGCATTCAAACTATGTACGTTCAAAAGCAAGTAGCAAAATTTATTCATTATACCTACCTGTCAAATGATTCTCAAATTTTACCTTATAAAAGATAGTGTTATGGCTTTTTTTCCTTTCCTTTTTGCCCAATCAGAAAGGCATTTGGTGTTAGGGAAATGAATATTTTAGCTTAGGCTCATTGGCACAAAAAAAAGAAGCAAGGTATCTGCACTAAGCAAAGGCTAAAGTAACATACACCAACTAGGTGTCAATTCTCCATTTCCACAAAAAGAAAAAGAACTAGAAAGAAGAGATTATGAGATTCCTGGACACATCACCAAAACTAGTGTGCCTTAATGCAATGTGCCTCTTTACCTTTTACATGAACTTGTATAATAGAAGACTCAATCAAATTCTCCACTCTTCCTTTTCTTATTATAGTTCATAAATCAAATTCTCCACTTTCCCTTTTCTCATTACAATTCATATTCTTTCAATCATGCTTTTCCCTTCACAAACTAATTGAATAAACTTTTGGTAACTCTTTAAGTTAATGAACGCTTCTGCTGTCACTTTGTGGATTTATATAATGACAAGTTCATGTGAGAATGGCTATTTTCACCATGAATGGTGAAAAACCATCCATAGAAACATTAAGGCCATAAACAACCACTTGGGAATTTTCCATTTGGGATAGCAAATAGAAGTTAAAAACACCTAAATTCTCAATGTAAACACTGAAAATGAGAGGCATCAAAGGTATAATAGTGGAGCTTTGTCTACTTACTTGTTACCTTTAATCTTGAACCAAGTATCTGCATATTGTTTATGAGTAGTAGCTAAATCACCCTTATAAGAGCAACCCAATTGCATAGGTTGATTTGATTCATTACTGTTACTCTCTAATCTAAGATGGAAAATCCTACAAATTTTCTCAACTTTAGCCAAATGTACCTTGATCTCCATTACTATGTTCTCTATCTCCACCTCTACAGAGTAATCAGACATTGAAGATGCGCTCCTAGACTCCAAAATAACCCCATCAAAAATCTCCAAGTCCGAGACACACTCAAAACTATAGTCATCATAAGACCCACCAGCTGTTGAATAGAACATGGAGTATAGTTTTAAACATTTGAAGTTCAACCAAATAATCATCTACAACCATGAACTACTCTTCGTCTGTGTATAAATATACTTTCAGCTCCAAAGGAGAGATCGATTGCTATAGAGAACATTTATGCTAAAGGGCTAGAAGGCGGATTGGCGAGAGCGACTAGAGCGATTGGTATTGATGATGTGTGAAGGAGGCAAGATACCTATTCCAACAACCACTTTTGCTAAGTTTCCAAGAGGGAGAGGGTGAATATTTGGGGATTAAAGTAAAATTAGGGTTTTATAAAAATTTGATGATATTCTATTTTTTTCTTTTCTAAAAATCCAGGTGGGTTTCAAGTATTTTTTACATGACATTTAAAATCCACCTGGCTTCTCCAAACACACTTTTTATATATAGTAATGGCGCGTATAAGACACTACCAAATTTCTGTCCAAAATAGCATAACATTGAGTATACTCGATAATGTTTAGACCTTAATTGAGTAGGTTATAATGTTTAGCCCTAAATTGATCAAACTAAAGAACGTTTAGCCCAAATTTGGGCATTTAGCCTCCAAGAGAACTAGCACTAGCCTTAGTCCTTCCCTATCCTTCTCTGCAGTAGTTGCAGAATTCTTTTAACATGTTACGTAAGTACCATTAAAAGCCATACACATGTATGAGTACGGTAGTTCAGATAAGTTGATTTCAATAATGGTTCATGGGAAATAATAAGAAAATTATCAAGCTTCGGAATAAGATACGAATTATGATTATTGTTTTATTATTATTTGTGTTAATCATTTTATAGAATTTAAGTTATTTTGGGTTTAGAAAATTCAAAATGAAAAGTTTTTGTAATCATTCTACTGCATTATCCTAAATGTCAGATCTCTTCCCGATTTTCCAACAATATGATAACTCAACTCAAATTTTAAACTTAATCCAAACTAATTAAATTTGACTTAAATTAATAATTTAAGATAATTATAATAAATTATTAGTTTGAATCAAACTTAAATAGTTCAATTTTTGATATTTATATTGTATGTGTTTCACTGTTATTTTTTAATCAAAATCTAAGAGAAGTAATTTACAAAAAATAAAATTAAAAATTTGAGAATTATAAATATCTAGAATTTTCTACCTTTTCTTAAACAACAATAGAGGTATACATTTAATTTGTACTCTAGTATTAATGAACTTCTAGTCATAATATTAATAATAGAACAATCGAAGGAGGCATTTCTTTAAAAAAGGAAGAATATAAATATCCACCTTAATTAATTCATATTGTGATAAATTTAACTATGTTGTCATGTCAATCAATAGCATATAATTTTAGGTGCATCTAGCATCAGTCCAAAACATATATAATGTGGAAGCACCATTCTTGCTCATCAAACCTTCGAATGGAAATTAAATACAAAGCAAGAGAACTAATACCAATTATCAATTGCAGTTCAAGAAAGACAGAATGGCGAATATATGCCTAACTTCACAGTGATTGGTGAACATATATATATGAAAACAAAGAATTACACCGAAATCAAAGAAGATGGATCCTTCCACTTTATGGGCAAGCCTTTTCCTCCATTACTTGAATTGCTACACCCTCCTGACTCTTCGGTTAAGTCATTTTTGGCTATGACTTTTTCTTTTCTCCTTTTTGGGTGTTCTTGATAAACTTGGCGGCAGTATATGTAGTAATGTCATTAATTTGGCAAAGTATGACAATAATTAAAAAACTCATCCCGATTAATTAGTTCAATTATACAAATTTTGAACCGTATAATTTTTTAGTTTGGTTTTCAAATTTATGATTTGATTTACTTTAATAACTCTTATTGTTAAAAAATCATCAGTGTATTAATTAATCGGTTAATTTTGGTAAATGAATAAGTATTTATCAACTAATTTTTGTTTAACAATCTCTTTTTTGAATTAAACTTTAAATTCTTCGATGGATAAGGAAAATTATATTATTCAATCTTTACTTGATTTTATGGTGGTCTAATATGATTTGAATATTTTAAACCTTAAATACTTTATCTTACCGATTTAACTTCTGGTTCGGTTTTTAAATTCAAGAAAACAATGATCATTACATTGTCCGTGCAGTATATATACCCGATAATGTTTATTGCTATTTTTATACTAAGCAAAGTAATTGGAAAGATTAGAAAAAAAAAAAAAAAAAAAGATACCCCACAGGAAGCAGGTTCTGGCTAGCTAGGGAATAAAAGGTACTTAGGGAGTTGGATTAGATATAACATATATTATTATTATAGTAACAAATCTTGATTAAGAGAATATTACAGAGAAGGTTAATACTTAAAAGGAATAATGACAGCAAATTCAACTAGGATAGTGCTTGCTTTTTAGCTTCTTAAGAATTATAAAGATTGTTATTCTCATTTAGGAAGGATAATAAATGTACATTATCAGAACAAGATATTCCTTAACACTTAGTTTTAATTGAACCGCTCTTCTAAGTGATGATTGATTTTTAAAGTGATTTATGAATTGCATGTATGAAAAGGTCGTAGGATGAGACAAATGGTAAGCATAATTAATGGCATCGAATAGCTGATAAAGGTGTGTTGATTCACCTATTTAATTACAGCACTATAAACCACTCAAAACAACATAATGTTTAAGTCTTAATTGTCTGGAACAGAACCTAGCTAGATTATATTTTCACAACTTAATTATTTCCTTAACTAACGAAATAAAGATTTATTCAAGGGTGTCATGTTTCAACCTCATATACTCTTGACAAAATTTATGAAAATAGGTCATGTTTTAAAAATTGAATCGGAAGTTAAATACTTTGTAACACATGTATCGGTTAATTGGTTCTATCTTTTCTCTTATAAAACACAAAATGAGGTAAAGCCTCTTGCATAAGGGACAAGATCCTTTGTACCTATAATTCTGTGTCAACCCTATTCTAGATGATCTCATCTACACAAATATGTAGGACTTAGAGAAATATGTGGATAGAATCGTCTAGAACAAAGTTGGCACAAGGTTATGAGCAGGGATGGATTCAAAAAAAAATTAAATAAGGGCAAAATTTTATTTTTAATGGGGCAAAATTTTAATAAAAACAAAATTTTATTTTTTTTATAGGATCAAAGTTTAAAATAATAATGTTTTAATATAAATTTTTTGGAGGCAATGCAATTGCCCTTAATGTACATTCGTCCATGGTTATGAGTCCAAAAGATTTGATCCCTTGCATGGGTGCAAGATTGCAAGGGAAAGTCTATTAAAAAAAAAACCCGACCTACCATTTGTTGACGATCTTCTATATTTAATTAAGGGTCAGGCTTGGAGCAATCAGTAAAATTGCTTCTTTGTAACCATAAGGTCACATGTTTAACTCACGTAAATAGTCTTTTTGTAAAAAAAAAAATGCTACATATATTATGACTATTCTATATAATAAAAAATCGTATTTGGTCCATTTTTTATTAAATAGTAATAAATCTCAAATGATCACTTACCAGACATACCACATTAAAAGTTATAGATATATGTATAAATTAATCATCTCTTTATTTATTATAATTACAAAAAATTATTCATCAAAGAGAGGAATTAATTTTAACAAAGAAGATGGTAAATTTTCGTAACGACATCTTCTGTATTAAATACATAATATTATGTTCTAATTATTTGTGAAAATTGTTTACTTAAGATCCTAAAATTATAATTTGTAATTTTAATTTTATGCCATAAAAATTATGTTTTTAAAACTAGAACCATAATCTGAGCCTGTTAGCACTCGCAGGCAGAAATCTTTGGCTATGTAAGTGATAGTGTCATGCGGATAAAGAGATACTACTAAAAATGATGGCCAAGCAAATGTCAAAAGAATGACAAAATGCTTCTGATGGGGATCTAATTAATTAGCTAAGTTGGGGCACGATGTGTTAGGAACTTCCAAGTCACTCACGATTTTCATATAGTTATCAAATAATACAGTTTTATTTACACACTATATTTGGACAAGATAATGTCAAACAAAGACATTCAATTCACAGTTATGCTGTCTCATGAAAGAAGAAAAAAAATAGGCTGTCATTTTTTTTTTTTGGGATTAAAGGGAAAGGACGCTATAGATTACTAAGGATGCATATACAAAAGTAGTGACCCCTAATTCAAAATTTATAGCAAAATTGACGAGCCAGTAGGCACATCGATTTCCTTCGCGGTAAGTATAATAGGAGATAACGACCCAATTGCGATTTAATAATTCATTAATGCTCATAATGAGAGAATTAAGCAATGTGGTGCGGTTGATGGAGTCACTCAGAATCCTCATTGCTATCTAAGAGTCAATCTACTGTAACCAAGGTCTCACGCCAGATTCAATCCAAAAAAAACACCCCAAAGTTCTGCAAAAATCGAAGAATACCTGCCAATATTTTGAACAAAACCGCCCAGCCAAGTACCAAAGCTATCCTGAATAAGGCCTCCTGCTGTAGCCGAATAGGTTGAGCGTTTACATACCCTATCAGTGTTTAATTTCACCGAATAGGTTGAGCGTTTACATACCCTATCAGTGTTTAATTTCACCCAACCTGGAATCGATTTACTCTATCCAATGAGGTGCTCCTGTCAGGATTTACTCTATCCAATGAGGTGCTCCTGTCAGGGTCGTCGACCACGAAATGGGCGCTTGTGCCAGATCTCAACTTGGTGAATCCGATGAACATATTTCATAACGACTTGAGCTGGAGAAGTCAGCCAAGAGAACTGTGGATCGAACAGGGCATGTTCCTCTAGGTAGGCTGTCATTTTACTTATCGTACCTATTATATTCGTACGGGGAAGGACATATGTTGAAGTACGGCCTAAACTACAGTTTTATGTACTTCTGTTCTTTTATATTAGGACTTTGTTTCTATTTGTGATCTACGATATGATGTATGTATAAGTACTGATGTTTAGGGCAAAAGATCTTTCAAATTGCCAATAATAGTTGACTTACAAGAAACAGCTAAAACTAGCAGGAATACACAAAACAAATCGAGTTTGGAAAACTCGTACGCTACGACAGAGGTACTGCAACTTATGTCCTGCATGCACTGGTTCAGACTTTAATCAAACACTAATGTCATTTAATCTTGTCGATTATATCCGCAATGACTTGATCCATGTTAAGTGCTTTCATAGGTTTAAATGGCCTTTCCATGTCCTGCATACGTTAGAGGCCGTGTAAAATAGTCAAGATCAATGATACTGTAAGAACTTGTCGCAAAAAATAGATAAAACTCGCGACTTCAGAAGGTCCTATAACCAAAATGGTCACACACAAAAAAAGAAAACTGAATATCAAAGATATAACTAGCCGGTGGAAAAACAATCCTGAAGTTTATCAAAAAGACCAATTATGTCTAAGGTCCTACAGAAAAAAAAGGTTAATTCGGTTGAAAAGCTCACAATATCAGGAATCAACAAGTTTACAAGAACATTAAATCAGCATGAAGTTTTTAACAATTGAATGTCTAGTACTAAACTCAATTCTAATGTTGTCTGCTGACTTATATCCACAAAGTACATGTGCGCCTAACCTCTAATTGACTCAACGCCCAATTATCCACAACGATGACAAGTGAAACCATCCACTCTTTATGAATGTAGAACAAGAAATTTCATCAACTATAAAGTTAATACCAGAGTGGTGTATTTTCTTAAGTTTCCATGTGGAAAATAATGGTATTCAGATCCTGATCAAACAATAAGATGATCTTGTAACATTTCAAGACTGAAATGGTGCTGCAGATCAGTGTGTAAAGGTAGCAGAGGTGGTTGTTTCTGTTTATGGAAATTACCATCTATGACCACTAGTACTCTTTGTTTTCAATTACCATACAACATAATCCCTAGACCACACAACTCAGCGAGATCTTAACTGGGTGTTGATGATGACAATGATAATAATGCACACATAAATACAAATAAATTGTGCATCTTTGTCTTGTATCAACTATCAAGAATAAAAAGACACACAAGCGATTGGCAGTTCACATATAAAGTCAGACTGTTACCAGAAGACTGATGAACTTTTCTCCACCTTCCTCCCTTATCTCAAAGCAACCCCTCCGAGGCTGTCAGAAGAGAAGAAAACGATTCAGTTTGGAGTAAAACCATCTTAAGAGCATATAACTTAAAAAGAATAAGGTGTCACAACTGTAGTTCATGTTGATTGAAGATAAAACCTATGTATGATCATAACAGATACTTAACCTCCTAGTCAAATTTTAAGGAAGAAGTATAACCAATGATGATTTAAAGCCCTTAGGAAGTGTAGCCATATGCAAGTTTTCAAGCCATATCTTATAAAGAAAAGAGTCCTTTTCTTTTTAAATAAGCAGGTGAATGACCAAGTATATGTCATTAAAAATTTCAAGTGCAGAGCAGTGGCCAAATAAAGGTCACGGAAAACGCAACAATTAAATTACTAAATGATTCAGTAAAGCTTACAAGTATTAACTGGTAATACCTTTTCCGGGTTGAGTACTACAAAGACACCAGGAACAGCTTTCTCTATTCCAGTTTTGACTTGCACAGCCCTTGTCTTAAATGAGTTGCATTGCTTGCTACAAGCACCGAGAAATTGGTTAGAAATATTCCCAAGTATAGAATAGTCCAGAAAATAAACTCATGAGTTATAACCAGAGGTTTACGAGAAAAAAGGTCAACTAAAGCTTCTTGCATCATTTCCTCAAGTTCTTCAGGATAGGCAATACAAGATTAATAAAAACCCCCTATTGGAGACCTGACACCATGACAGTCAAAAACCAAAGAGTACCAAAATTGGAAACCCTAAAACCCAAATGCTTGCATGTATTAGCAACATGCAACCAGATACTATTTACTCACACAACTCCCTAACTCTATAACAAGGCACGGTTCGTAAAGCCTCAGCCCTAGGAAATCGGAACTACTAAATTAACGCCAACACCTATACGTTGCTAGGGTCTAAAGCTTGATTTCCCTTTCATCTTCTTTAGCTTCAAGGTAAGGAAAAACGCGTAGCTACATGAAACTAAAAAGCAAGAAGATTTTAAGTTGTAAGGTCTATGTCTACGTCCGAACAACAAGAACCAGAAACACTCGAATATTAACTTTTTTACGAATTTTCTCGACATATTCTCATCAACCAAACAGTAAATGTTAAAAAAGAAAATAGATGAAATAAATCAAATCTTACCAGTGCTCGACAACAACAGTCTTCTTCGACTCGTCAGCATCGGTCGCCTCGTTAGCCTCTTCTTCATCTTTCTCCTTCGCTTCCTCTGTCTCAGTTTGCTTTTCCTCTACAGTCTTCTTCTTCTTTTCTTTCCCCTTTTTCTCAGTAGCTTTTCCCTTCTTCTTCTTCGGCAACTCCACCGCCGGCTCCGGAGCTGACTTCGCCAGCCGAGTAGACCTTCGTGTCACCGGCGCCACAGTGCTTGACTTTCCGGCGTCCACCTCGTCATCGACCTCGGCCTTTCGCTTCCTCGGCGCCATTGAGGGAGAGAGAGAGTTCCGTACAGATACTAGAGCTCTATACTTTGTCGTCTCTCGTTCTACGCGTCTCTGTCGCGGTTATGTGAGAGTGCATCGGTGACGCTGCTTCTCTTTTACGCGATGTTTCGCGTGACAGATGATCTTTCCATCTTCCCGCGCATTTTGAACGGACGGTGGGGATGGAGTTTGGGGGGTTTTTACCTTGATTGCTGATGTGTGAGAGGACGTGAGTGGGAAATTGGGAGGTTGCGGATGAGCCACGTGTAACAATCCCCAGCTGGGTTATATGTATGGTATGTCCCTGGTATTAGGGAGCCCTAGGGTGGCTCCAGGATTCCTGGGATTAGTATTTCTCTTGCAAAGTTTTGACTGCAATGAGAGAAATAAATATCTTTCAATTATTTTAACATATTTTGGCGTAAATTTTATTAGTTGTTGTTGTATTTTAATATATACATATATATATATATATATACTTTTTTATTAATTACAAAATATGATAATGTTATTAAAATTATTCTAAAATTAGAATTGACAATTGAACTTAATATAGTTTCAATTTTAAGTTATTTCAAATATGATATTGCATTACGACGTTATTGCCTGTTTGGATGAGCTTATATCAGTAGAGCTTTACCAATAGAGTTTTATCAATAGTTCTTTTTAAAAAAGAGCTTTTTTAATAAGTGAGTTAACTGTTTGACTGTCATTTAAAAAAGAACTTTTTTGAAAGAACTTTATACAATAGACTATTTGGAAATATAAAAAAAAATTACTTTTAATTTTAAGTATATTTTATTTTATAATAAAAATTATTTATACATATAAATATTTTTTAAAATATATTAAATAATATGTAAAGCACAATATATTAATTATTATATAATTTTAAACCATATAAAACATAAATAAAAATATATTTAACCAAATCTTTTATATGAATTATAATATAAATAAAACTAATATCAAAAATAAATATTAAAACATATAAAAAAGTCAAATAATATTATATAAATCTCAAAATAAACATGAAGATGCGTTTGTGGGTATTGTGGGAATTATATATAAAACATAAAAGTAAAAGGGACTAAAAATATGGTCATTAATTTATCTGAAAATTCTATCTAAAAAAGTGTTATTTTAAAAAGCTGTATTTTAACTTCCAAAAAACTATTTCTATGAAATAAGTACTTTTGGATTTTACAGATAAACACTCAGTTTTTTTTTAAACAGTTTTTGCGGTAAAAAAAGTACTTATTCACTCTCCAAAAATTGAACCAAACAGGCACTTATTCTTGTAAAAAAGACAAAAAGTTCTTAATATTACAAATTGAAGGACACCAAAGCCAAAAATTATCTGTTCCAAACCATTGAATAAGTGGTTGCAGCAATGTTACAAATACAGTTTAGTGCGAGCTCCCATGATAAAAAGATTAGTCTCTACGTTCAGTGAAGGATATACTGGTTGCAAAAAAAAAAAATGTTATAAATACCGTACTAAATAATAAGTGGTCAGAAACTATTCTTTTATAATTTGGATAATAGTTTCCATAAATATGTCAAACTTCGAGACAATTCTAGGCTAGGGATTATGGGTATAGGAACTGTCAAGTTACAAATAAATGGTGACATACAAGTCATTCCAGTAGTCTTCCATGCTCCAGATTTAAAAAATAATCTCATCAGTCTTGAAAGTTACAAGATGCACAGTTTGAGGTTTATGTTCAAAATGGACTTTGTCCAATTCAATATCCAAAAAATGGATCGGTGGTTTGGGTTCCAATGACAACCAACCACATGTTTCCACCCACGTAACATGAAATTGGTCATATTTTATAAACTAACACCAGCCTTATATCTGACATACTTTGGTTATGGCATTAACATTATGGGCATCTAAATTTCAATGGTTTAAGAACTCCGCAACAAAAGTACACGGTGAAAGGATTGTCGGAGATAGTGCCTCCCATAAGGGTCTACGAAGACTGCATTATTAGTAAACAACATCGTGTGCCTCTCATAAGGGTTTATGAAGGCCTGTACGGGTAGCTCAGTTGGTCATTAGGAAGGAAAGTGAATCCAAGATCTTGGGTTCGAGTCTCGGCAGCGGCAGTGTGGGAGTTCATCTAATGTGGTGACTCCTTGTGCGCACCGAACACTGGGTTGCCTTTCCGAAAAACTGGCTGGGATCAGACCGTGATTTACCTTCCTTACACAATGTCGGGCCAGAGTGTAGGGGCGCCTAGGGTGAGCGTTCCACCTTTTGAGTCCAAGGTCTATGAAGACTGCATTATTAGTAAACAACATCGTGCAAGCTTCCCACATGAAAGCTCATGGAGAGCCACTGATCGATTTACTCAGCTAGTACATTTAGATCTTTGCGGTTCAATTACTCTTGCATCCAATAAATGATATTTTTTTGCAAAACATAGGTGTACTTTCTTGCTAAAAAATCATAGACAATTTGTGTTTTCAACAAATGGGCGCCCAATTCCGGTTGAAAATGATAGGGGTGAGCATTCGGGTAATTCGGGCCGAAATTTCACTGTTTGGGCCCGGCCCGAATTATCCAAAATTTTTGTTATCTTACCCGGCCCAAACTCGAACTTTTTCTAACCCGAGCTTACCCGACCCGAATTACCCGAATTACCGAATTATCCGGCCCGAATTACCCTAATTACTCGAATTACCCGAATTCGGGTAATTAGGCCGGCCCGAAATTTTTTGGAATTGCCCGACCCCGGCTTGAAAATAATTCGAGTAAAACCCGAATTACCCAAAATTTGAAAATTTGTTACCCGAAGCCGGCCCGAATAATGCTCACCCCTAGAAAATGAGTAAGGAAAAAAGGATAAAGGTTTTTCACACTGGTCACAATGGTGAATTCACCTCTATTGAGTTTACTAATTTATGTGATTTTAAAGGCAACTTACGTCGTCTTTATACGCCTCAACAAAATGGCATTGATGAGAAAAAGAATCACATGATTATGAGCATGATCCGATGCATGTTAAAGGCAAAGAATGTCCTAAAAACTGTTGAGAGTTCTACAATTAATTATAACATAACTTATTTTCTTTCAGTAGTAATGAATGTAAGAGACCTTTTGAGAAGGCAAATGTATGTTTTTATGTTGGACTAGATATGGATTTAAATCTTATTAAGTATAGTTTTAAACAACGCAAGTTTAAGATTTATTGGATTTTGTTAAAAAAAGTTATAACTATTTTATTAAAGGTTACTCAATTATAAAGTTTATTGTTTATAATTCTATTTTGAATATTTCTTATGATTAGTAGTTGATATTTATTTTGTAAAAAGACTTGTAATCGGTTGCTAAGTAATGGAGATAAGAATGGAAATATAAAAATAAAAGTTTTTCAATCAACCTTTCTTTTCTTGTTCCTCTGTAACTTCCAACAAAGTGGTGTTAGAGTTTTGTTCAAATGACAGCCAAAACAAATATCACCTTCTAATAGGCTCCGCAAGTATACGGGTGATCGCGGCTCTGTCGTTCGATTAATTTAATCGACCTTGGAAACCGGTCAAAATAATTAAATTCCAAGGATTGCAGTGTAGGATGCAACCTCGGGTCGTCTCTCTTGGAACCTAGTGAAATGGACCTAAGCAAGCCTATATGTCATGAAATGCAA
>JANZLC010000003.1:29059339-29070127 GCA_026413385.1 Erythroxylum gracilipes
CGTTAATCCTTCGTGTTTTCGATTATACGTGATGTTCTTGTATGGTCTTTTCCGCAGCGTATTTTGAATACTCGGACTGTACGCGATCCAACAGTATACATATTCATGATATGAATGGATGAGGTGAAAGACATGATTGTTCTAAAAAGATTATATGAAATGTTTGTATTATAATATGCTTATTGAGATAAGAAGTATAGTGTAATCTGGTACACAAAACTGTATGAGAATTGATTCAAGCTAATGTGATATACTTGCGAATTTGGTTATATATTGTGATGTTGTGTTTTTTACTCGAGTAAGTACATTGATGATGGTTAACTCACTGAGTTCGCAAAACTCATCAAAATTGCAACGTTAATTTTCAGGTACTAAGGAGACCTAACTTTTCTAGCTAGTCTAGTTAAAGTAGCTCTGCTTTTGGACATGGGTCATTGTCGGGATCAATTGTACCTACAAATGTCTTAGTTGTGTTGTATCAAGAATTGTATCTTTCAACTGTTGTTTATTGTATACGTGAATTTTAGAAATGTAATGATATTTGAGACTGTATATGTTGTGAATAAAAGTGGAATAAAATGATTGTAACTGAATATGATTGTGAATGAAATGTTTCAAAATGAAGTTTTGAAATGCTTTCATATGTGAAGCCTTAAAATGTGGAAATGCAATTGTCTTAACGTGCCATTTTCGTATAGTATGTTCCCGAATATCCTTCGGTATGTCGGGTATATGCTCTATGGAAGTGGTATGTTACAATAAGGTAAAGTAAATATTACAATATAATTATAGTAAAATTTAAACATATATAATATTTATATAAAAGTAAACTAATTTAAAGTGAATATTATGTAATAACACTTATAAGTTTATATACATACATACATATATATAGGTTGCTTATAAATATTGTGTCAAACTGATTTCTTTTTTAAATTATATGATTTCAATCTAGTTTATAAAATTTCTTATATTAAATTTTCATTTAATTCCAATTGAATATTTATTACTAAAATATAAGCTCTTTAATTTGGACTTATTTCACTACACAAAATGGATTGGATAAATTGGATTAGATTTTTGTTTTCAATTCATTGAGCTTCAAATTAAGTGTGGTCTTTTACTATGGAGTAAAAAATATATACCTCCCTTGTAATTTAAAAAAATTAGAGAATTTTCTTAATCCTTAAAATTTTTAAAAAACTTCTTCTAATTTTTAGTTTTCAGATAAATCTCTTATCTTAGATTTCGAATTAAAAATAATAACAAAATATGTGCAATATGAACATTATAAGTAAATGTCACTAATATATAAACTCAACTCATCTTTTAATCTCGACTCGAATAGAGTAAATATGATTTAAATTAATAATTAAAGATATTTATAATAAATTATAGTTGAAATCAAATTTAATTAGTTCGGTTTAAGTTTAAGAGTTGAGTTTAATTATGGTGTAAATAACATTTGATTAGTTTATGTTTGACATTTCTAATCGGTATATTTTATTGTTATTTTTAAAGAGTTTTTTTTCTTAATCTATGTGAATTCTATGTGTAGGTGTATGTCTTTTAACCTTTAGTATGAGAAAAGTGCATTCAACTATCTATATGAATGAGACAATTATTTCCCATATCTGAGACTGAGACACAAAAAGAGTATTTTCGTGCCAATATAATCCTGACAATAAGTATGTCTAGGAAGATAAAACATGATAACTTGTCACAAACTAAATGTCTTCAATTCTCAAATCTCAACTCGCTACAATTAGAAGAGAGGAAGGAATATACGGCTAATTAAGATGTAGGCGGCGACTCCGTCACCTCCTCCTGCAGGGTTTATCGCCGCCACTCAACTCAACACGGTGCATATATAGTTATATATCAGAGCAATATATAGTTCTTGAATCTAAACATACGTTGTTCTATTCTACATCCATAAACTTGTCTAATCTGTTGATCTTCTGAGCCTGCCTAATATGGTGGCCAGTAGTTATCTAAATCCATGCAATGGTCCACACCAACGTACCTGCTTGGTCCATTTGCATTGTTCATTTCTGCTCCATAGTTAACTTCTGCGGCAAATGGACCGCCGCTAGTCATTATTGAAGAAGTAACGTCTTGTTGGTTCATTACCGGAGGATGAAGTAGTGGGCGGAACGACGGTTGCGAGGGTGCTCCGCCAAGATTCAAGTTTAACCCTGATATTGTGAAGCCAGCTGCTCCACCGACAGGGTAGTTTACTTGGGATTGAACTGGCAAGTTCAAACTAGTTGATGACCCACCTGCTCTAAAAGCTCTGGTCAGCTCTAAGAGTTCTGCATTAGACATATAGTTTCTTCCAACCTGGAACGGGTAGCTTTGATCTGTCTGCATCAGATGTGAAGGGTTGATACTTGAACTTAAGTCCAGGTGATAGGTACTAGATCCACGTGATTGACTAGACGAGAACTTTTTGACTCCGGCAGTCTTTTGGAAAACTCGGCAAACAACCCACTCGTCCTGCTGAATCCATCAAAAACCATTATTGTTAGCTTTGCAGTGTTTACTACTAAAACTATCACACCCTATATTCACATATTTCTTCCGTGAAGCGTCTCTGGAAACTAAGCCGGAATAGGTGAACGATTGCCGAACTAAGGAAGGACTTGTTGGGGTTGCAAACCCTATTTGTCTATGGTAACGAGTGAAATAAAGTTATGTACATATAGGTTCATTCCAAACAAGTACATGATCAATTCATACTTCATGATATATTCAATTCTAGGTCAAGACAAATCTTACTCTGCATATATAATGTTTGAAGAAATTTTTTTTAGGTCAAAACAAATCTTTAAGAAACTTTAGTAGAAATTTTAAAAATATAATTCCAAGATCTTATTAATATTTTTTAAAAATATATATTTTATTATATATTATATTAATAATAACCGATACTCATTAATCAAAGATCACGTAAAATTTTCTCTTCAAAGTATGAAACAAAGCGTTCCTAGGCCAAGAGTATTTTCAAAGGATTCAATAGCCAAATAGGGTAGAGATAGCTTATCTTAGCTTCATATGCAAATCCGTAGCAGAAAACATTGAGATGGAACACGGGGAAGCAAATCGAACGTGAGTCACATCTTGGAATTTCTTTCAAATGCTTCCAATAGAAGCACGTAATGCGTGCTTGGAATAAACGAACCTTGAATTCGGCTGTTTTCCAGGGAACCGTGTTTCTTGGCAATATTTTGGAATATGTGAGACGAAGACTCTCATTTTGTTCAGTTTCCGACGAATGAATGCGATACGAAACATGGATTTATATTTGAAAGATTGAGCTGGATGATGAAGGTAACTTACTTTGGTGTTTCTGAAGGCAGATTTGGAGTGAATACGATATTCATGCATGACCCAGTTGGTTTTCTCTCCTCTTGGAGCTCTTCCTCTATAGAACACCAATGTCTTCTTCATACCCACCAACTCTGAAGTGACACTGTTGAAGATCTCTTTGTCTTTTCCTGTGGTCTTCCAGTAGCCAGTGTTTGTTGCTCGGTTTGTTCTAACTCCAGTGGGATATTTCCGATCTCGTAGACTGAAGAAGTACCACTCCTTCTCTCCCATTTTTGCCTTCCCTGATCATCAGAGAAAACCTAGTCAACTTTCTTCTAATCACAAGATGGAATTGGTAAATCAAAACGTATTACAAGATAGATCTTCTAAGAAATCTATGATAGCGATCAAATGTTGATGATACTGTCTGACGATACTTAACGGAAGAACTATATGCAGCAGGAGAAGTAGATAGTTTTTATGAGATAGAGAGGAGCAAAATTAGCTGAAAACACAATAAAATTTTTGTTTGCTTTTCATGATCGACTCCTGATTTTCTAACTGCAAGCGAATTCTGAAAACTTGGAATAACAACTACCTGGAAGATCCCAAGGCTCGCACTTGTTGAGATCAACGTCAGTAATTGCTCTCCCTGTGAAACTCGCATCTGATATCTTGCTCACAAGATAGTAAGTAATGAGTTCCTCATCAGTTGGGTGAAATCGAAACCCCGGTGGCAAACTTTCATCCTTTGATTCTCTTGAATCTCCTTCCATAGGATCTCCTTTCTTTTCGCTTTCCTTCCCCTTTTCACTTGTATGTTTCTGTACTAGAAATAAACCACATGAGTTACTCAAGGTTCCAAAACCCTAGAAGAGAGCTCATGGTTCCAAGATTAGTCAGTCTCTTTAAGGGTTGCCTAATATCTCCAAACAAGCCAAAGTTGGGATCAAGTATCTTCTCAAGTAAAAGAAAACAAAAAACTGACAAGGATCAGAAACTTTTTAGGAGGCACGGAGGTGTACTTACTTGCATGGGGAGACAAGAAATTCTTCAATTAGGTTGTGATGATGCTTTTGATATCAGTTTTGATTAAAAAAAATAAGGGTGGCTTGAGAGAATGGTGTTTAAGAGTTAATGAGAAGGGAAAATCTCTTACCATGCGCAAGAAAAAGATTGGAAATTTAAGGTCTGTGCATGTGTGTGTCTCAAGATCTCACCTACTTTGGGTCTTCATGTTCAAGGTACGAGGCTACGTCAAGAAGCTTTTAATAACATGAAAAGTCATTGAAGAAATCCCTCTTTAGGATACAGACATGACTTTCCATTTATTATATATTCAACTCAACAAATAATTAAAAAATAAAAGAGAAAGAGTAGAGTAGTTTCCTGCTCTCAAGAAATAGCCATATTGGCCATTATGATCATGTCTTGTTCGCCAGACTGCATTTTTCATATTAAGCCTTTTCTAATTTTTCTTTTTTAAAATCATAAATTATTACAAAAATTAATTTATTAACATCTAAATTTGATGTTTTGCATGATTTGGCCTGTAGATAATTAAGATTTTATTATTGGAGAAAAAAATGGAGAATAAGTAAAATTGGTACACATAATATATAAAAACAAATCTACCAACAAATAATAATAATTCAGTAAAAATTCTGTTAATATATGGAGCTTTAAAAAATGTAGTAGTACATAGTATTAGAGAGGCTATTTTCGAATAACGTACATACCAAGAATACGGAAAAAAAAAAACTAACAACTTTGTAATTAGGAACATTCAACTTTGTAATTAGGAACATTCTAATTGAAGAGAGAAGAGAGAGAGAGAGAGAGAAAACTAAACAAATGTAATACTTTTTAATTATTTGATAAGTGTCCTTATCAAGGATTTGGACATTGCTAATATGTCAAAGAGTCTTCTCACCATGCCCACTGCTGCAAGGAAACCCTCGTTGCATGCAAGAACAAACAAAACTACGCCACGTGATCTTGGACCTAAATGTGAACTCCTTCGATTACTCATTTCTCACCACGTCATCATGTTCTTCCAAAAGCTGTGGGGCCTAACCTAGCTCGAAAGGTACTTGTACAAGGCAAGCAAAGCATTTGAAAAGTTGCATACAGAACGCAGGAGAGGAGTAAGAGCCAGGGTTTTCATTCACTTTCCTAGGGTTTGATGTTCTGTTTCATAATTCCAGTATATTAACGCCACCCTTTTTTAACTATTTGAAGGACTATATGTATTTGAATCAATTATACGAAACTAAAGAGAAAATGGAGATCATCCCTCCTTTTATATAGTTCATGTTCTGTTTCGCTGTTAGAATCAACAGCCGCAATGAGAAAGTTAGTAAAATTTGGAGGGTTTGTGTGTGATTTCTGAAAGTTCTTGGTCCAAAACTAAGCGATTGTGAAATCAATCAATTTTCTGGATATAGATGCACAGGACACTTGTATAACTTGATGCATAAGTTTTGAGTTTGCTTTCTGAAATTGTTCATACTTCTTGTTCTATAATTGAGGAGTTTTCTTGTATGATCGAGTATGTTGTTCCCATCAGAGTGAAAGCTGCAGAACTAATGTGGAATATCCAGAATCTGCTCTTTACAACGTAATGATGCCTGTTTTTGCACACGCACTCGATTGGTGTTTATGTAGAACTGGAATTTTTTATGAATGATAAGTTTAGTCCCTTTCCTCTCAGTTGCTTAGAATTGATATCTGTAACTTAATTAGATCTTGGATTATCAATGTCGACTTTCATCCTGTCAACTGTGTATGAGATCATGCATTGGCTTATTGAATTTGGTTTGCACCCCAGCTATTAAGTTGTTCTTCTTTTTCTTAATGGCTGACTTTTGATTCTGATCTTTTTTCAAGTTTATTTTCGTGTTGGACGCTATGATTGTACCTATGACCTCATAGATATATTTGAATTGTTTCCTGATTATGGGGAGCAAGAGCACATAGTATCTGTTGCAAGTTATGAAACAAAACCTCAGCACTTTCGTTTAGCAGAAGTTTTTCTTGGATTACTAGAGCATGATCAATAACTAATTCTGCACTTGTGTCTCACAAGCAACTTTACTTGTAATTCAAGTAGATTTGTCGGAGACCAAATTATAATTATAAACTCTTTTAGCTCTCCATTCTCGTTTAAAGGCGAGTTGTTATGATTTTGGAAAGATTGAGGGTTTAACTTTGAATTATTGAGCAATAAGACTTTGAAGAAGTTATTCAATTACAATGGTAAACATCTATCACCATCTTTGTTTACTTATGAAACACTTCAAATATGTAAAATCATTAGAGTCTTGATCATGCATGCTAGCTGCCTTTTATTGCTGAAAAACCACCTAATCCTCAAGCAGAAACAACTAATTTGTACTCGATTTGAACGGTAGGATTATTCGCCAATGAGATAGAGATTCGAAGACATGAAAGATAATGATTAACATTACTCAAGAAGTTTTATATGGTGCCAATTTTATGATATTATGGACTAATTTGAGGGAAGATGAAGTTGTAGAAGAATAATACGTGTTAACTATTACTATATATATGCTAAAGAGGATAAAATACATGTACAACTTGATATAAATATATTGTAAGGATAATAATTTTAAAGATTATTTTAAAATATTGTAAAAAAAATTAAAGTTTTTAATTTAGTAACTAAAAATTTAAAACTTACATAAATCAGGCCAAATATTATCTTTCGTACGATGTAGCGTATCTACTAAATATTATATAGGTGTCTGTAGTGTATCTACTAAATATTATATAGGTGTCGATCTATTAATCATATAAGCAAAAACAATAATTTAACCTGATTAAATTGAAAATCTTAAAAAATTAGTATTAAATTGAAAAAATCTCAAAAAATTAAATACTTTATTATCTTAATTATAAAGTATAGCAAAACACTTAAATCTAAGAAGAAATTAATACTATTAACTATATATCATTCTATCCCTTCTTATCTTAAAAAATTTAGCATTAAATTGAAAATATCTAAAAAAATTGATACTTTATTATCTCAATTATAAAGTATAGCAAAACACTTAAATCTAAGAAGAAATTAATAATATTAACTATATATCATTCTATCCCTTCTTGGAGAAGATACATGTGCTGCGTCTTAATGAACAATGGCTGCTTAGGATTATTTACAGACAGCTAGCAACCACAAGCCACTTCAAGTCTTCAACCATTTCACTGAGATTTGTGATAGAATCTAACAGTTTAGAGAAATTTGGGTACCTTACATAAACAAATCACTAGTATAAGTCAAATGTTTTCCTTATATGATCAAATGTGATCATCTTTGTTATCTCCTCTTAAAGGACTCCCATCTTTCAATTTTGTTATGATAATCTGTCATGATCAGACACCAAAGTAGTTGTAAGATGTTTTTCATTATGTCTAGATATAATACAAGAGCAGAACAGATAGATAAAGAGGATTGATAGGATACTTCAATTTATAGTCTCTCCAGCTTGACAATTTTTACATCAATCTGAAAGAAGAGTGAATTTTGATTAGCAAGCTAATTGCCTAGAGAGAATGTATTCCGTACTTACATGATATGCAAGAATCGATTACTTTCTTTGCATGGAACGATCATTATGCAGTGATTAATGGGTTCAAAATCATTTTGTTATTGTTGAACCATAAACTATCTTTTCGTGTCATTTTGTGTAAAACTTTGCCATCCAATCGCCTCATGCCGTCGAGCAAATATACGTCTCGTATCCCGTCGATCATGATCAGTTCCTTTTCGAAATAATTCAACCATGATCAGTTAGCTGGTAGAATCCAATGGCGATCGAAGTAGTTGACAGGCATTTGTCAAGAAGACTCTCCAGAAAGGACACAAGAACAACATGCAGATGCTAGCTTGTAGCAGATACTTCTTCTCTGTCATGCTACTTGTCAACCACTGCACATTATTATATATAAAAAAGGGGGATTGATGTTTAATCTCATCGTTACGTCTTTCGTGGTGTGTGTTTTTAACTAAAATTACAGATGACTAAGTTCGCAAGAAAAGGATCAGGAGAGGAGAGGAGGGTGATGGGATCATTTTGTTTCTAAAACGAGTGCAAGATATTCAAACAAGTAGTTGCATGTCAATATACGAGAAGTTAGAGATTCATATATATGCAAAATACACATGTACCGATATGTGCATGTACGTTCTTGTTCTAGTCCTTGTTAAGGGTTACTAATTCTGCAGCTTACCGTCTAAGTAAGTTAGTCCTTAGTTAGCGTATGCGCTTCTTTCTTGCATTTCTTGTTCAAGGGAAAGTATGCCCTCATATATAAGTTAGGTTGGAAGAGTCCATTGAAATGAATGTAAAGAGTTCCCACTTTCAAGCTTCTGAAGATAAGGTTACCAATCATTTGATCCCGACTGACAAATTATATTTATTAAAAGTATTTTTATTAAATAAAAATTTGTATTTAATTATTATGATATAAATAATGGTAATTTATTTGATCCTTTTTTAATTTTTAAGTTATACTTAAAAGGGAATATTACATTTTCGTTTCTTAATCTTGGTTAGATGAAGTTGCGATAAAATGCAGACAAAATAACAGCACAGTTCTATATTTCTTGCAGCGGATTGGTAAACGGTTGGATTAACTGCCTTCAAAGGTATAAACAAGCAACTTCTGTAACAAAATGAAATAGAAGTACTCCGGCAAGCTAGAACCTATTATAACCTACTTTGATTTTCCATAATTAATTTCAAGAGGTCAAAGATATTGAATCTTGTTTTGTTGAAATAGAAAGAAGAAAATGTCAAAGATATGGGAAACAGACATCACAACAATAAATTATATTTTTAGTGAAAGCAGAAGTTATTACTAAAAGTAATAATATTAGTCACTATTATTAATAGTGTCCAAGTTTTGAAGTTCTCATCTCTCGTTATAAATACTTCTGTCACTATTAAAATACTGACTAATTTAGAAAATGGTCACAATTATGCGACACTTTTGTGACAAAAGTACGGACACTAAAAATTGTGGAATGTGTGACAAAAGTCACAAAATTATATGGTCACAGTTACTTTATATATTTATGATAAATTTATCGTTACAAATAATATAAAGTGGTGACAAATTAAGTCGTAATAGTACTTCATTTTATTATGACAAAAGTTCTGATACTAAAACTTATGGAATGTGTGACAACACTACATGGTCATAGTAACTTTATATATTTATGACAAATTCGTTGACACAAATAATATAACTTAGTGACGAATAAAGTCGTAATAACACTTCATTTTATTATGACAACATTATTGCTATTAAAATAATTGAAAATAGGGACAAAAAATTTGTTACTCGTTTTTTTTTATCAATGTTCATTACTTCTTGGTCACTAATATTTTAAGAAAAAAGTGTCGACATCATGTTGTCACAAAAATAAAAATTTGTTCTTACAAAAAATATTGTCATTAATTTATTTATTACTGCCACAAATAAAACTATCAATTCAACAATAAAATTGTATTATTAGTAAAAGAAATTTACATCAGTGATTATATTGTCTAATAGATTTCGTCGCAGTATGAAATTATATGTTACCATAATGTTGTCACTAAATAAATATTATATTTTACAATAAATTTATCGCTAATGTGTTCATGTTTGTCACATCCTTTGGGCAATCTTCCTTCACATCCTCTCCAGCTGTAGGCCTTTTGTAGGGATCTTTGAACAAAGTGGCTGCATATCCAGAAATATAGAGAAGGACTAATAAGAAAGCTAAAGCATACATGAACTTGTACAAAAGAAGGAACAAAATAATACAAGACTATTTACCAAAAAAAAAATACAAGACTAAACTCACTGTAAACAATACTGACTATAATAAGGTTTATTGCATCATTACTTGCAGATAGTATTAGAACGTAAAGGATTACATCAGCAAATTGCAACAAAATAACATTCAAAGTCGTTGTACATCTTATTCATTCAAAATATATAGATTGTAAATACAAAAGCACCTAGAATTCTTAAAATGACAAGCATTTGTTTTCGAGTTTACCGTACTGCCAAAGAAAAAAAAACTTTACACAATTACAACTATTAAGAACAAACAACATTAAGAAATACTCCTCAATTTTCCATATTAATCAAACATTAATAACCAAAGATATTTAAACATGCTTCTAGTTATATGACATGGAAACAAACAATCTGACCTGTGGAAATTGGTAGTTTATAGCTCTTGCAAGATCAAGTCTGTCAACCCAAGAATCCTCAGTTGGTGTAACACCCAAATACCCCTGGGGAGGATACATGGATGCCACCTAAGACAGAACAAATAAATCAAACATCACACTGATATTTTTAGTTCATAACTCAAACTCACACACATATAATATCCATAAAGAAATTCAAAGAATATTTACAGGCCCAAAAGTGTTAACTAAAAACATGGTCAAC
>JANZLC010000003.1:29082185-29108382 GCA_026413385.1 Erythroxylum gracilipes
CTTCACTTTCACTGAACTTGCAAATTCTTCCACAAATTTCAGCATAACTGGCTGCATTAAACAACATAGATCAACAGGAAGTGATGAACAAGTCGTCTCTTGATTTGATAAGATCAAGTTTCAAGGCTTCGGCTATGGCGTCTCCGAGAGGCTTCTCAGACTGGTAAACGGCAGCTGTGTCGAAGTGTCGATAGCCAATTTCAATGGCCTGAAGAACAGATTGTTTAACGGCTTCGTATGCGCCAAAAGGAAATTCAGCCGTTCCATAGCCTATAACTGGAATCGTCGATCCGGTTGAGGCAAGCGGTACATGTGGAATGGTAGTAGTCGGCATTCCTTTTCGTGAGAGAATAGCCTATCACTTCAGACCTCAATTTAACAACACTTGGTAGTAGGGAAGGGATAATATGTGTTATGCATAGTCCTAAAACTTTTGAAAATTGACAGGTTAGAATAATAAGAGGAACTATCAAATATCAATAGCCGGCCTAGCCAAAAATAGGTGAAAGAGACACCAAACATCTTCCTTCAATAAAGCCGAAATCATCGTAATTTGAAGTAAGCACCGCCTACTCTGTGCCATTTCTGTGCCAACTCCTCCCATCCACTTATTTCACATTGTTCCACATTTATTGTGAAATCTGTGGATAAGAGAAGTGAGCACAGAGTTGGCACAGGAAGCTGGTACAGAGGATCTGAGGCCAGTTGGAAGGAGATAACTTCTTCCTTATGGATCAAAATTTTGGTCCACTAAATAGTTGTAGGTGTGCTTTGGAATTGAATATCAAATTCTCCTCCTCTTCTATATAGTTGCGTAATTTGAAAATTGACAGCTTAGATAGTAAGAGGAAATAAAATATTGACAAATAAATAATTTTTTGATAAAAGGTTTAAATAATTAATTTTGACTTTACCTGACAATACAATACAATACATTTCATTAATTAAAAAATAATTTAGTTGTTGATTTCTTCAATAAAATCTTCCAAAAATACCTAAGAAGCTTAATATTCCTATCAGACACAATACTAATACTAAGATTATAAAGTCGTAAAATCTCCTTTTGCGATAATGCATGAATCATAACATTTGCCTTACCTAGCTTATATTTGATCATATAAGAAAATGTCACGACGAACTTCACACTTAGCATGTTGTCAATTTTAGCTTTCCTTTCCCTTTCAAATACTTCAAGGACTTATGGGCACTGTGGATAAAAAATATCTTTGGAACGCAAATCATATTTCTCCAGTCTTCAAATCCCAAACATATACAACTCCTTGTTATAAGTTAGATAATTAACAGCAACTCCTTGTTATAAGCTAGGTAACTCGCCCCCTTCTTTTCTCTTCTTTGTTCCTCAGTATAATCTGTTTGTTTTCAAGAACATGGCTTTAGAAACTGCTACCTGTCCTGGAGCCATATTGGCTCTCAAAATTGAAACTTTACCTTATTTAAGTGGATTTGCGGCAGAACCCATTTCTTTATGAAATCCTGCGGGCAGAATAAGTTATGGGTTTTGTTCTCTACGTTATTGCAATGCGATTTATTGCCCAAGACATTTAAGTTGAAGATAGTAAGCCCCATCATTCAATTCACGATCCTGTTGGATTGTTAAGTTGGAATTTTGCATTTTTCATCTTTAGCACAATAAGTTATCTCTGTAATTTTTGTGGTGAATGTTCATATGCAAGTCGGATAATTCAAAACGAATATTGTGTTTGCATAGCCTGACTTTCTCTTTCAATATCTTAGCCACTTGGTTGAGGCACTCCTCTTTTCCATATTTGATTCTATTATCTTCTATCTTGCTTTCAGAACCTTAATTGTTAAAATTATACACATGATTTTCATAAGAAAAATAATTATATGAAACATCAAATTATCTTGGCTCGTCTTTCATCATTTTTTATGAGTGAAACCACATATCCTGAAAAGAAGCTAGTGCTTAAAGTTGTTTTATGCATGTTTAAGAGTATTATGAGGCCTTTTTGCGCCTCTCTTTTTACCATTTTTTTCTCTGGTGAGAGTTCATATTCAACATAGCGATTTTTGTTGGACAAGGAATCTTATTCTCTACCATGAAAATTTCTGTTATTTTAGTTGTAGAAGTTAAAATAAGTTCATGTCGAGTCCCATCTATGTTCTTCTAATTGGGGATCTGGCTTTACTAGATCGTTGTAGTAGTTTCCCATTACGTCAAAGAATTTATTACCTTAAGTTCATTTTTTGTTGCTAATATTTTTTTAGGCTTATTTATGGATAGAGCTGACATTACATTCAAATGAACCTTCAGGTTATTATGCTTTGCTGTTGGTTCTGCTATGTTCTCTACTTTGGATGATGGGAAGATTGTGAAAGGCCTTGGTGGGGTTCCTAATCAAGGTTCGGTTTTAATAGTTGGTTGCCACATATTGATGGGACTTGAAGCTTATCTCCTGGTTGAAGAGTTTTTAAGGGAAAAGAAGATAATGATATGTGGCATGACATCCTGTTGCACTACTTGGTACCTTTGAGAATTTATCTGGTCAGTTTCTGTGCTGGATTGGATCATCATGGGTGCAGTCCCAATCACAGCAAGCAATCTTCATTACAAAGTGCGTAAAGTCTTATTTCTGTGCTGACTTAATTGAAAAGCCAAGCATCCTATTTTTGACGAAGTTCCATTTTCAGTCATCGTCCATGCGCTCAATTCGTAGTTTCAAGATTGGAAAGAAAATAATCACCCCTATCTGTTGCCGTCTTCCCTCTTTCCTATCACAACTCTTGTTGCTTCCTCTGTAGATGTTTACAGTTTCTTTCTGTGACAATCTCATTGATCTTTAACAATATATGCGCAGCTTCTTATGTAAAACCTCCCAATTGATGCGACATTTAATGACACTCTAACGATCTTGAAGTTGCTTTCATTATTCTCACCACTTATCTTTCGCATACGATGAAGTTGCTCTCATCGACATAGACAAACCTAGCTAGTTGTCCAATTAGGTTGTAATTTTTTTTCATAATCTTTGCATTTATAATTTGTAAATTAGTCTCTGTATTTATTATTTTATCTATGAGAATTGTTAAAGTTGTAATCAAAATCTTATATACAAAGAATATTCTTTTTGTTGGTATAATTTAATGATATTTTACTTTTAATATATACAATGCTTTAAATTATCAATTATTTTTATATAATAAATTAACAAAAAATAAATAAATATTATATACAATAATATAAATTAAAAATTCCACAAATAATTATAATTAACATAATATTTCGTTAAAATGTATATTACAAATTTAACTACATTTTACAAAACGTAAGTAAAACCTTTTGGTCACGTTTTAAGCTATGAAAACCAAATGTATCAAAATATTATTGTCAATGATTTCTCTAAACTTAACTAATAATTTTTAGCTATGAAGTTAAAACTTAGGGAAAAATCTATTAGCAACGATTAGAGAAAAGCGTTGTCTATAGTTTTTAGCAACGGGAATTTGGTGACGTTTTTTGCGATGAATATAAATCATCACTATTAGCAACAATTTTGATACTTTTAATGGCAATTTTTTTTAATAGGAAAATTTTGATTTATGATATAGTGTTTCTTAATAAACTAGGCAATTGGTTGATTTTCCTACATAAAAATAGCACTAATAACTATAAGAGGCATTACACTCATTTGCAAAAGTTTTATAAAAGTTAGGCAAAGGTAATAAAGGAGCATGATATAACTTCTCATACCTGATGTATAACCTGATATATCAGTACCTTATACCTTGTAGAGACCGGCTCTTTTCGTCACGGAGCGGCCCTGACGATAACGACTATCCTACGATTTAGGCGACCATTGCGGGAATCTTTCCCCAGCATTCAGTTAACCTTCCTACGTAATACGTGTGTCATTTACCCTTATCCTATCACGCCAGATTTTCCTACTTCTAGCAACTACCTCAATGAGGGCCAACTCTGATACATCTTTCTTGATCACTTCCTACATGTCATGTAAGGCCTTCCCCTCCTCCTCTTATGGCCACTCAGGTCTATTACTTCACCACGTTGTACCGAAGCATCAAAGGGCATCCTATGCACATGGCTAAACTACCTAAGCCTTGTCTTTCTCAACTTGTCAGCAATACTTGCCACTTGTAGTCTCTCTCTCACTACCCAATTCCGTACCCTATCTCGTATGGTAATGCCACACATCCATCTAAGCATACGCATTTCTGCTACCACCAACTGTCTCGTGTGCCTACATTTAGGCGACCAACATTCTGCCCCATATCGCAAGGTGGGTCGAACCACCATTTTATAGAACCTCCCTTTGAGTTTTACAGGGACCTTTTTTATCACATAAAATACCTGATGCACTCCGCCATTTAATCCACCCAGATCTAATACGATGTAATATATCGCCATCGATATTTCCATCTCTCTGAATGATGGATCCGAGGCATTTGAAATTTGATTTTTGTGGTATGACGTCTATGCCAATCACTACCTCTGCCTGTTGTACCATCTAGATACCTGAGAAATGACATTCTAAATACTTCATCTTGGACCTACTCATTTTAAAACCTTTCGACTCTAGCGCTTCTCTCCAACGGTCTAACTTGGCATTGACTCCCTCCTTGGTCTCATCCACTAGAGCAATATCATCAGCAAATAACATACACCACGGTACCTCCCCTTGAATATGCTTGGTAAGTTCATCTAACACTAAAGTGAACAAAAAAGGGCTTAGAGCCAAGCCTTGGTGTAAGCCAATACTAATAGAGAATGCTTCCGTATCACCTCATATCATCCTGACGCTAGTCAGTGCTCCTGGATACATATCCCTAATCACGTGGATATACGTCGTAGAAATGCCCTTTGCCTCCAAACACTACCATATGAGTTCTCTAGGAATCCTGTCATATGCCTTCTCCAAATCTACAAAAACTAAATGCAAATTCCGTTGTCGTTCCCTGTAACATTCCATTAGTCGCTGAAGTAAATGAAGTGCTTCTACGTGGATCTACCAGGCATAAACCCGAATTGGTTGACCAACATCGAAGCAATACTCCAGATTCTCTTTTCAATTACCTTCTCCCATAGCTTCATGGTATGACTCAGTAGTTTGAAGCCTCGATAGTTTTGGCATTATTGTATGTTTCCTTTGGCCTTGTATAAAGGGATTAACCAACTTAATCTTCATTCATCCGGCATCTTGGCTGACTATAGGATCACATTAAAGAGCTGAGCTAACCACTTAATACCTACAGCCCCCACTTGCTTCCATACCTTGATAGGAATGTCATCTGGTCCTACTGCCTTTCCGCTTCTCATCCCCCTCAAAACTTTTGTAATTTCTCCCCTCGTGATTTTCCCCATAAGTACCCATTGAGACAATGTCCCAACCTGGGATGTTCCCCTAACACTAAATTGACCAAAATGTCCTCGTTATATAGGCCATGGAAGTGTCTCTTCCACCTTTGCTTGATGGCTTGGGCGTCAATGAGTACTTGGTCTTCCTCATCACGTATACAACAGACTTTGTTGAAATTCTCTATCTTACGTGCCCTGTCCCTCGCTATCTTGAAAATTTTTTGTGCTCCTTTGACCGTATTTAAATCCCTGTACAGCTTCTCAGAAGCTTCTCCTTTAGCCATTGCGATAGTCTTCTTCGCCTTCTGTTTCGCCAGTTTATACCTTACTCTGTTCATATTTCGCTCTGCCTTTGTTTCACTTGCCAGCAGATTTTTAAAGGGTTCCTTTTTCTCCTTGACCGTCCCTTGGATCTCGTCTGACCACTATCAGGATTCTATTCGCCTCCCTCTGCCTTTTCGATATCACTACAAGAATAATATACTATTCGCGACGTTTGTTTATAAAATGTCACGAGATGTTTAAACTTTTTGTAACGTTTAAAAAATGTCACAAAAAGTTTCAACTTTTAGTGACGTTTTATGATAACATCACAAATTTGTAACATTTTTTGTGACATTTTATCAATAAAACATCACAAAATGAAAACCGCGATTTCGCGCGACATTTCGCTGAGGAAAACGTCGCAGAAGGCTTAATTAAATCGTTTTGGTCATTTGGTTTATCTTAAAACCTACCGAGCATTTTCTTATTATCCTATTAGGGAGCAAGCAGGGACAGGGAAAGAGCGGAGGGAAAATATGATTTTTAGATTGGTAGCTAATTACATCACCGGAGGAAGGGGAAATCTCTTCAAGAAAAGAGGTCACTCTTAACCTTGCAAGGACACAGCCAGTTTGAGAGCCCTGTATTCCGTTTTTCGATCCCCTGCTCTTTGTTAATCAATATCTCTTTTTTTGTTTTGTATCGGTAGGCGTCTGATTTCTCAACCAGTCCAGACCTCTTTTCTACTTGCAAAGACTGCCTTCGCCATTCTGGCAATGGGTCGTGCCTCCAAGCTCACTTTATTTGGCTCAGGTCTCGTTCGAGCCGTAAACCCAATGTTCCCGGGCATGCGCGCTGTTTCGACCTTCCGTCTTCCTCCTCCAGATCTTTGTCGTCTGTCCTTCCTCTGCGTGTTCTCCGCAGTGGCGTTTGCAAGGCGTAACTTAGGGATTCATGCAAGAAAGAACCGAAGTAGCGGTGGACAGCTTTGGATCTAAAATAAAACAACAGACACAGTTATCGTATTTCACCTTCACATTCTTCGGTTTGTTATTTTTGCCGTTTTAATGTCTAAAACACAACACTTTACATTTTTTCTTAAATTCCAGGAACCTCATCGGCAGGAAATTATATTCCCTTTAACCCACTTGCTTACTAACTGCCAATCAAAACCGATAATTTCCTTTAACCCACATGCTTACTGACTGCCAATCAAAACCTCAGTTTTGATTGGGTCCTTCACCGTCACCAGCCCCGGCAACGTCATCAACTCCTTTTTTAGCTTCGATTGAGGCCTTCACTGGACACCCTGGCGCAAAAGATTGGGAAATCGGTTCGCCGCCCTGGAGCTCCTTCCAAGGCTAGGGCTTACCCCGACATCAATGTCGTACGCCCTGAGGAGTATTGGGATTATGAGTCGCTCACCGTCCAGTGGGGGTGTTATGAACTAGTATGTTATAAGGTAAGGCCCAATAAGGAAAAGGACCAAAACAAGTGTCGGCCTATGCAGAATGAATCACGGTTGCTGCATATAATGCGGGTTTGGCTAACGATTGAGGCATCGAGAATGTTATGCTATTGATGTTTGTTCTTCTTCTCATCTCAATTCTCTCTGTTTCCAGTTTCCTCTTCTCACCTATTTCTTCTTTTTCTCTAGTTTATCAATCTTGTAATTCCCTTAATCAATACGAGTCTCTTCAATTCCAATCAATTTCCAGTAGCTGTTGTTGTTAATATCAGATCATTACATTGGTGCTTTCACTGAATCTCTGTATAGATGACAGAGCCTTTAGGCGACGTTCATCTCAAATCCATCGAAGACAACATTCTGGCCATGGCCGATCATACTCGGGCCATGCTTAAGTCGACTTCCACGTTGCGGCGTCGGGTTGAGGAGAATACACTTCTTCTTCAAGAGATTTGGAATCTCCTCGCACCTCTCACAAACCCAGAACAATCGCATGAGGAACCTGAGGGAGTCGTAGATAACGTGTTCGATGAAATGCTCCAGACAACCTCTGATGCAACTTGTGTGTTTGGGCTTGGCGAGAACGATGGATCTGAGCTCGTCGATGATGTTTCAGACTCACACGACATTGTTGAGTCTCACGAGACAGTGCCAAACAAGCTTCGACGCGGTTATCCTTTCTTTGACTGTAAGTACCCAGCCCTTACACGTAGGTTTGATACTCCTGGTGTTCTCTACACAGCTATGAACTGCTTCGTCTCTGTGCTGCCTTATGATTTATTTGATTTTGGGTCTATATCTCTGGTTGTTGACGTTGACGACCCTTACGGATTTCGGCTCTTGGTGATGGGAAGGAGCTCTCATGATGTTTATCTTGAATGAGGTTGAACAGAAACCGACTCTGTTATTAGGTACTTGTATCGTGGATTTTACAGAGAAGTGTAATGGAGTCCGATCACCTAATAATCAGTTGATGAATGTGTATTACGGTGATTCGGTTGGTGAGTACGTTGCTCGTGTGACTCCCATATATTTTGATCCAGGAGGATATGTTTCTCATGTTTTTTTACTTGGTTTCGAATTCGATATCGGTCTCAGTGATATTGACATGTGGCTATTCAAGCTTCCTTTTGGTAGGTCTAGTATTGTGGTTTTTAAGATTGCGTGGAACCGAAACAATATTGCCGATGTGTTGCAAAAGCCTGAGCAGCTGGAAAGGTTATATTCCGAGGTTCTTACTTTCAAGGATACCGTGGGGTCAATTGTATGTGAGGAGAAAAAGTTGTCGAAGCTCAACAATCCTTTGAATGACAATTCCCACAATTGTGTTGTTCTCTCTAACTACAGCTGCCTAGAGTTGGATAGGCCGCTTAAGAGTTTGATTTTCATTGTTTCTAGTCTTAACAAGAAGGCTCCTGGTGTTGGCGAAAATAGTATGTTGATACTGGATGTTAGTATTGGTATTTTATATATTTTTCTTCCTACCATTGAAGAAGATGTTGACACCACAAGCTTTGTAGGGAATGGTCAGTCGAGCACACGTGCTACCGAGTCGGTTATTACTTTGAACATGAATTGTGTGAAACTTGTTTGCTGGAATGAAAATGGGTGAGGTTACAGTTCTTGTGTGCTTGCTTCGACTGTTCATACTAGAGATTATGCAACCAATTTTTTCATGGATGAACACCAATGTGCAATTTCCACAGTGATGTCAAGTTTGAATGGTGCCCCTAAAATTCTCATATATTGCCTTCATCTCACAACTGAAGATATTAACCTAGAAGTGTTTAACAGTGAATGTTGCATATATGCTGATGAGGAAAAGCTTAACATACTATTCCGTCCGACTCCGAATATGTCAGATTCAAATGATGTTATGATGTGGGATTTTGTGAATCAGGTGCATATAATAGGAAACTTGGTTATCCCTGTCGCGCTTTGCGTAGTCTTCTATCTACACTAGCTATGATTACGAGTCCTCATTCTTGAGGAAAAGGATGTTTTCGAGGGGTCGGTCATGTTATGAACTAGTATGTTATAAGGTAATGCCCAATAAGGAAAAAGACCAAAACAAGTGCTGGCCTATGCAGAATGAATCACGGTTGCTGCATATAATGCGGGTTTGGCTAACGATTGAGGCATCCAGAATGTTAAGCAGTTGCTAGTTCTCTTCTCATCTCTTCTTTGGGAATTCTGTTTCTCATCCCCTTCTATTTCTTTACTGCAATTTCAATCTATTTTCACGTATTCCCTTTGTTGAAATCAATATACTAGACTATCCTTTCACTTCATTTTTCTTTGCAAATTAGCTATCACAACATTCTTCACTCCTGTATAGACTAACCAATGAATCCTCTTCTAGAGTTTTGACACTTGAAACGCATTTTTGGGGTAGCGAGCCGATTTTCAAGAGTCCCTCATTTTAATTTATTGTTTACTAATTCTAGTGATTAACATTTTGAATATGATAAAAAATCCCTTTTAGTTACATTGAAAATTAATTATATTTATTAAAAATATTATTTGTAACAATGAATATTTATTTTTAATGAGGACTTGAAAATTTGTTTCTGATATTGCTTGCATAGTGACACTTTCATTAACTATACTTTAAGCCCAAATGCTAATAAAACCTATTCAATAATGTAGTGGAGTGGAGACAGTGTGATGCTCCAACGACCAAGACTTGACTTGATACTTCAAGAGATGATTAAAGGATTAGATAAAGAGATCCTTATAGATATCGTTAAATAAAAGAATTTATAAAACTTATTAATGCTACAATGAGGTATAAACTTCAAAATTATCATAAGATATAGCCTCTATAAAATATACTAAACATTAAAAAGAGAGAAAGAGAGAGATGTTAAAAAGTTGCATGTGCCCCTCAAAAAAAAAGGTTGCATGTAATTTCCCATTTATCACAAATTAGTTTATTTCTCCTTGGAGAGAATTTAGCTTTCAATTCCTTTTTAAAAAGTAACAAATAAGGTAACATTAGGGTAATAGTATTTATCTTTTATCTTTTGAAAGATGTGCTCTTTTGTAAGATAGCACATATCTTTATCTTTGTAAGATAGCACAAGTAATTTGAGTTAATGCACTTCAATTTAGTCTACTATTATGGAGAAGACTTTTAAATTATGAAATGTAAATTATATTCCAATTGCAAATAATAGTAATTTGAATTAAATCAATATTATTTTAATTATTCATTTTTTATGAATGATGATGGGACAAATTCAGTAAGTGAAGATGAGGAAGACAACGATGACAATGATTGAGTATTGACAAGAACTTTGTTTTTAAAATTTGAATAGGTTAAGATTTTTGCTTAATATTTTGGAACAAGATTTTCATTATATTTGAATATTTATTTATTTTCATTTTCATTTTCATTTTGATGAAATTTCAAAGTTATGTTTAGCAAATATCTATTGATATGTAAAATATTACTTTTGGATTATCAGTATATGTAGTGGAGTGGCTTTATAAGAAAATATTTATTTTTTTTGCAAATAATAATATTAAAAAACGATGAAAAATAGTTTTTAGTCCCTAAATTCATATAATAATGACAAAATTAATCATTAGAGTGGTTAATTTAAATATGCTATTATAACAAAAAATAGTTATCATTAATTTGTTACGTTTATATTGACAATAACCTTTGTAACAAAAGTTGATGATCAAGTGACAACAAAATTTCTTATCACTAAAATTACGAATAGTAGTGACCATAGTGATAGCTCAGTTGTTGTGACAATATTAGGTAGGCACTAACTAATTGATTTTTTTTGATAAAATTTTTCATCACAACAAGTAAAATATCGTATGACGGTAAATTGTTTTGTCACAACAAGAAAAAATATTAATGACCAAACTAAGTTTTGTCACAATAAATAGAAAATATTAGTTACCAACACATATTTTGTCACAATTACAATGGCACCAAATTGCATATGCTTTTAGTGGCAAAATTTAGTGATAAAAGAAATTTTGACACTATTAATATATTAGTAGTGACAATTTAATTGTGAAAGATACTAAATTGTCACAATTATCATTGCATTAGTGAAAAAATTATCACAGTTAATCAAAACAATTGTGTCAATCAATTGTTTAGTCACAAAAAACTCATATCTATGAAGAAAGGATAGTTAGTCACAAAAAATTGTCACTAAATTATGAATAGTATTGACTATAGTGATAGTTCAGTTATTGTGACAATATTAAGTAAAATTGTGACAATATTAAGTAGACACTAACTAATTTAGTTTTTATTGAAAAAAATTTGCATCACAATAAGTCAAATATCATTTGACGGTAAACTGTTTCGTTACAACTAAAAAAATGTTAGTGACCAAACTATATTTTGTCACAACAAATATAAAACATTAGTTATCAACATATGTTTTATCACAATTACATTTCATTCCCGTCAAAATTATTTTGGCGTCAAATTGCATATGCTTTTAGTGACAAACTTAGCGATAAAAGAAATTTTGATACTATTAATATATTAATAGTGACAATTAATTGTGAAAGATGCTAAATTATTACAATTACCATTGTATTAGTGACAAAAAAATAAATCATCACAGTTAATCCAAACAACAGTGTTGATCAATTGTTTTATCAAAAAAACTGGATATCAGTAACGAAATTATAGTTAGTCATCAATTTATTAATTAATCAGTCAATTTTTTCTAATTATAAGTTTTTAAAACTAAAATATATCAATTAAATTTCATTTAATAATATCTTTTTCAATTAAACTTTAAATTATTCGATGGGTGAGAACAATTTTTTTCAATCATATTTCAACTTATTTAATTTTATTCAATATTTAGAAGATTTAAAGATTGTCTAATATCAACTGAACATCTTAAACTTTAAACTTCTTATCTTACCTGTTTAATTTTTAGTTAAAAATAAGGTTACGTATTTTTAAATCTTTCTAGACCTGCATTTTAGTGAAATTTTTATTAAATTATTACTGTTGTTATTGTTAGAATCTTTTACAATTAGGGTGTACATGTACATGTTAGTTCGTACTTAATAATCCACACGATATCCACTGGTTTTGACTGTGAATTGCTACTCTATTCCCGTTATTGTTGTTTAGTGAAAGTGACAAAAAACCATAAAACAAGGGGATGACATGAGAGTGAGTCGATGGAGAAAAAGAAGGTCAAAATCCTCCCCGTGTTTGTAGTTGTCTAACTCCTGCAATTTAAGGTTTTACCTTTTCAGTATATAAAAGTTTGACGTGCCCATGAACTTCAGCTTCACTACAGAGTACAGACAATGCCTAAGCTTGTTTTTCTGACGTTTGCTTGTTCTCGCTTGTTTTTTGGACTGCCTGGCTGTAAACTTTTCTCCCCTTTCATTGTACCGTCCAAAGCTTAGTGCACGAAACCACGGTCATTTTAAATTGATTTATATGTAAAGTTGGTAGTAAAAGTTAATAATTACAAATTTCAATAAGTTCAACCAATTTAATTATGAAAATTTTGAATGGTTTAATTTTTCAACTTGATTTTTAACTTTTCAGTTCGATTTATTTTAATAACTTTGTTGTTAAAAATAGATCAATAAATCAATTTATTAACTAATAAATCAATTGTATAAATTAATAAATTTTTATAAATTAAAATTAATTAATTAATTTTTATTTAACAATTTTTTAATTAAAATTTAAATTATTCGATGAATTAGAGCAATTTATTTCAATTATATTTCAAGTTTGTTATTTTTATTCAATCTCTAGCCAATTTTATGATGGTTTAATACTGATTGAATTTTTTAAACTTTAAATCTCTTGTCTTACCAGTTTAACTTAGGGTCCATGTAAAAATGTTGATTTATCTTATAGTTTTATTTATTTTAAATTATAAGAAAATTTTTAGAATGTTATAAATTCTAAAAATAAATATTAATAAATTAATTTAAGAATAAAATATACCAATCTTCTTTATAATTTTACTAATGTTTACATTTTAAAATTCTTGTGATTACAATTACTTTTATATTTTGTGAAAAGTCTAAAATGAATAGTCTTATTAAGTTGTACTATTAATAGTAGTTAATGTAGGATTAAAAAAATGAGTTCTATGCGAATAATTACCTCATAAAGGATATTGAGAATTAGTAAATTATAAAGTTGATATATGTTAAATAGATTGACTTATTGACATATTGATTTCTTATATTTATAGATCATTAGTTTATATTAAAAATATTAACATATTAATATGAAATATTAATTTATTTTATTAAAATTATAGTTATAAATAAAAAATGATAATCTTATTCATCACCATTGATGCATAGTAAATAAGTGTTTAATGAAATAGTTAATTTAATATCATATTAAAATAGATAATATATAATATATAATTAATAAATATAATAAATATGTAAATTTTAATAAATTAATTTATTATTAATTTATCTTAATATAACAATATATAAATATGATAAATTAATAACTAATTTATTTAATAACAATTTTATTTAAATGACTCTATTAAATATATTTTTTTAAAGTTTCTAAGGAACTGTATCTTTTTCGCAATCAGCCTTGAAGATTTGGGCCATTGGGAATGGCCTTGAAGATGCGGCGCTGTAGTTTTATGTGTTGGGTCATTTGCAAGATTAGTGGAAGCTTGTATATGATGGGTCGTAAGCAAGATTAGTGGAAGCAGATGGTGTTTGTTATTATTTTTATTTTTATTTTTATTTTTAAATTTTTAAAAAAATTGTTTATTTGTTTATTTGAGTTTTTAGTTTTTAGTTTTTATTTTTAATTTTTTTAAGTTTTCAAAAATTATGAAAATTATAAAAAGTTGTTCTTTTTGTTTGTTTTTTTTTCATAATATGATTTACTATAATTTAATATATTATTTAATTTTTTAAATTTTAATAAAATTATAAATAACTTAATTTAACATTATATATTTAAATAATTTTAAATTAAAATAAATTATGAATAATTTAATTTAATTTAACTTTTATAATTAAATTAATATGTAATTAAATTTTAATGTCTATTGGTAAATATAATATAATTTAAATTATATAAATGTTTAAATAAATTTTGATTTAATAATTAAAATATATTTTAAATAATATTAATTTATAAATTACTTATTTCATTAAAATAACATAATTTTATTAATAATTAGTTAATAAATATATTACAAAAGATTAAATAAATTTATTTAATTAAAAATAATTTATTTTTAAGTTTTATTTAATATATAATTATTATTAATAATAAAAATATAACTCTATTAACATTAATAATTAAATAAGTTTTTATTTTTATTTGAAAGAAAAATAAAAACCTAAAAGCCTAAAAACGAAAACTAAAAGTAAAAAAAAATAGAATTAGAACCAAATAGTGCCTTAATTGTCTAGTCAAGTTGATTACCACGTTAAACGACGGCGTTTAAGTCCCAAAAAGAAGCACAAAGTTGAATTGCAGGATTTAGGGGTTAGGAACTTAGGAGATCTTCACGGCGGCGCTCTTCAAGGCAGCTTTGGATTTTCTACTTTATCGATCAGGTGAGACTACTTCTTCTTGGTTATGTTGAGATTCCGAGTTGCCATGTATGTTTTGCTTTTCGTTTCATGTTTTTGTTTCTTTTTCTGCTTCTTGTCCCTTGTTCTGTTCCATGAAACCTGAAACTCTCGGTTTTGGTGCTTTACTTTGTGAAATATGTTCGAATAGCTTTTGTGTTTGTCGATAGACATTAGTGAAGTTCCTTAAGAAGTTGGTCTGATATGGGTTCTGATAGTGTTTTATGTGACGATCAGCAGTGATTAGAGATTTTGTGGCATTTGGACAATTAGCAGAGGAAAATATGCTGGAAAATGAGGCCAATCCAACAACCTTAAGCAAGTCAACTGGCTTGCCTAGGAAACGATTCTACAGAGCACGGGCACATAGCAATCCTCTAAGTGATTCCCACTTTCCTGTTCCACTCTCTCCTCGTCATGTTGATTACTCCCTTCATTACCCTCAATTCTTTCCCTCCTCTGATCAAACGGTTAATCCCAAAAGGATTCAGTTTGCAGATGTTGGTTGTGGTTTTGGAGGACTGCTGATTAGTCTCTCAACTCTTTACCCTGAAACCCTCATGATTGGGATGGAGCTTCGTGATAAGGTAACCGAATACGTGAAGGAGCGGATTTGTGCGCTCAGGGGTACGAATCCAGGCCAATATCAGAATGTTTCAGTGGTTCGGACTAACTCAATGAAATTCATTCCCAATTACTTTGAGAAAGGACAGCTGACAAAGATGTTCTTTCTGTTTCCTGATCCTCATTTCAAAGAGAAGAATCATCGCAGGCGAGTCATCAGTCCGCATTTGCTCGATGAGTATGCCTACGTTCTTCAAATTGGTGGAATTATCTACACAATTACAGATGTAGAAGAGCTTGGAGAATGGATGAAGTCTTGTTTGGAGAACCACCCTTTGTTTGAAACTCTCACAGAAGAGGAACTAGAAGCAGATCCTGTTGTGAAGTTGTTAAGTACAGCAACTGAGGAAGGACAAAAGGTTGCCAGGAATGGCGGTCAGACATTTCGAGCAGTTTATAGACGTATCCAACCATCTGTTTGATACATATGTAGGAGCAGTTTATAATCAAGTTTTGTGGGTAGGGTGTTCTTAATTTCCAGTTCTCACATCAGTTCTAATATGTACTTTCGACATTTTCTTCCCGAGTGGTTATTAGAGTAGTGCTCTAAAAGCAATCTTCTTGTTAGAGTAGTGTTCTAAAAGCAATCACTTTTAGTATTTTTGTACAAACTTTATTTTGATTAATAAAGTGAGACAATTTTTATTAATTTGATGTTCATTTATTTATGAATTGATGTCGTTCTTAAATAAAATTAATGAAATTCATGATACAAAACATAGCATAAAAGAAATCATGATGAAATCATGATAATGAGATTCCTATCATGTGTTATTATGTTAGTGTCTAGATTATCTATAATCATATGATTATTTATTGTTAATCCAAATAGACTAATACATATTATACTTCTTGATTTAATCAAGCTATTGATCTCATAAACTGTAAATATGAAATGTTTAGAGTTAACATGTGGATGCCTACTAAGAATAGTAAGTACATCGGATGACCCGCTATAAGATTATCATATGGATGATCTATCAAATGTCAGTGATTAATCTCATCATAGCAATGACGCAAATATCCTTAGACTTGAGGTACTCAAGGATATCTTGAATACTGATCTTGTGCTTTGACACCATTCCTTGTTGCCTTAAGATGAGGTCACTCATAGGGTGATAATTGGATACAACTATTGATATTCGAAGGTAATTGGATAGTCAATAAATAATTCACCACTCCTGATAGAAGGAGATGATACCCACGACCTCTTGTCGAGATCATTACTCGAAAGTCTCGCCAGAACAATTATGTGTCATGAAGGGAGTCTTCAATGATACATAGAGTAATGAGATCCCAAGGCAAGAACTAACATTTCTTGGACTAGATCATACATAATCAGTCTAGTAGGAGTTGACACATAGCCATATTCCAAATTAAGTGGGGTACAGGATGGTGAAGGGACGAATTGCACGGTAATTGACTATAGAAATGTTTGTAAGTCGGATAATTAACTATCGAAGAGTTTGAGTATTAATCCACTTACATTATAGTAAATTGGCATCATGAAACCCTTTATAATTTGCTTAGATTAAGAGTTAATTCAAGTAGCCAAAATAACTAGGAATCTAAGAGTCACGTACATAAAAGATTGAATGAAAAACAAGTGTGCATGACTGTCAATTAAGCAAGCCACGATCGTGGCAACTTAATGACGTGGTACATGTACACAAATTTTTAGCCATAAAACACACTCAATAGAGAGGCTAAGGGTCCAAAAGAGTTCTGAAAGTTGAGAGGAGTGATCTTGTGATTTATTCCTGCAATCTTAAGCAATTGTTGCATGAGATTAATTGTATGAAACTTAGTCTTGATTTAATTCTCACTAGAGCATCTACTTGAACTCATCTTGTTTGGTGCTCTAACTACCCTTACACACTAATTTTTCATCATCTTTGCATGCTCTCTAGAGGCCAAAGAAAGTGTTTGACATTTGCTACGACCTAAACAAGGAGAAGATTCAAGAAAGGAGGATTATTTGCAAGGTACATATGTTGTAATTTTATGTTCTTATAATCTGTTTGCACATGTATATAGATTCTGAATTTTCTAGGGATGTTGTAAAGTTGGAATTTTGATTCCAGACACTTCCACTACCTTTCCATATATGTGATGCATGAATTGATGACTCCCTAATAGTGGTATTTATGAATAATTTCTTACAATGGGGCATCCATAAGCCCCAGAATGTGAAGTTGTATCCACAATCAAATGGAGGTATATACTCTTTCAAAATTGCAGTTTTAACGCCTGCTAGATATGGCAGAAATCAAATATTGCTGGTATATGCCACCTGTGTACTAACTTTGATCATTCAAGTCTTGGTTTGGACCTCAGATTTTATGCTACTTCCGTCTCATTAGTCTCTATTCATTTACTTTTTGTTTCATTAAGAACATGCTGATATAATGAAATTATTACGCTTGCGGGATTCTCAACTTTTATTGTAGAAATTAAAATAAACTGCAAAGAAAATGGACTGATCTTTAAGAACTGATGTTGAACAAGTTAATTATGAAAATCTGGGAAGTGCATCTTCAGTATCCGATAAAACATACCCATAAGGCCATAACTCTGATATGGAGCTTGAGCCGTAGAATTCCCAACATGGTGAACGAGATGATCTACATAGGAACTTTCTCTATATCACCCGATCGCCCTCCACCAGGGAATGTATGAAGGGTCGCTCTACTATGTTAAAATGTTCATGAAAAGTTTTCAATAAAGCTAAAACCGATAAATGTTAGTTTGCCTTGTTTCCAACGTAATTTGCTTGTTAAAAGTTAAAAAGTCTTTTTAAGTAAACGTACTCACTGAAACCCCTAGCAATGGATGTTTCATAGCTATCTGGCTCGTAAATTTCAGAAATAAATCAACACCATACTCGATCTCAGCTTGTACAGCAAAAGATATGGTTCCTCTTCCCTCGAAAGGATTGGTGCGAGATACATTTAACTGATATTGCCCCAATAGTACATCTACAATCTCTAAGGGTATTTGATAATAGTGGCATGAAAATAAGGTTCTTCTATTTCACAGAGACCAAAGCACAACCCCCCAGCTCAATTAAGAAAAGGAATAATGTGAAGAAACCTGAAGAGTAACATCGAACAAATCAGGATCTAAATGGACTTCTGAGGTACAACAATCCATGCAAAAGGCACTAGTCCCGTCTGCACGAAATATAAACAACAGAACCTAACCTGTAAAAGGACTCCATCAGCAATCCGTTAGGCAGTAGGACCACAGATAGTTAAAAAACTTGGCAGTGTTGTTCACATACTAATGGGCAGGAGAAAAAGAACAAAATTATTCAAGTTCGTTTGGTAGTGATTTGACATCTTTCTTCTTCCTTAATTTGTTATTTTCTTTTTTGCAAATACACACACACCCACACCAGGAAATAAGAAATCCATGTCAATGCATTCTTCAGGTTCACCGACTTTTATACAAAACTAATAAGTCTGTAGTTCAGCAATGAGGGTTAATATTTATATCAATAGCTTAAATGCAGAAGGCATCAATTTGCTTGACAAAGGTGATGCTTCAAGATAAATAATTACATCTCCATGTTTATGAAGCATACCTCAAAGCTTTTCCTAAAAGAAATGTATCAGTAAACATCCTCGTCGTTTTCTCTGTCTGGATGCCTTCGTTTTGCCCTACGTCGTGAGTGGCTGTTGGGATTTTGTGTGGGTTTCTTTGCTTTTTTGCTGAACAGATCAGAAGAAAATCATAAACTCAACTTTTAATAAACTTTGCCAAAAAGTAAAAGGTAAAACATGTTTGTGGAAGTAAAGATTTATTAAAATATGGGAGCCATTTCTCACAAAATGATAATTCATAAGAATACTGACCAGAAAAGAGCTGAACAAATTCTAAACAAAACGATCACAGGCAAGGCTAAGAAAGCAGAGGCCTGTAAAATTCAGAAACCAAGATGTTAACATCGTACAACAGATATATTAGCTTCGTCCGTAACTAGTAGGCAAAATAGAAAACAAAGGAGCCTACCGCAAACCAAACCAACTCTTTAGATGCAAGTGGTCTGGTCAGCTCATGCTTTTTTAATGTTTCTTCAACAGTACCTTGCATCTTATAGCAAAATTATAAAAGAGAAAGTTATTTTTCAGTATATAAAGGACAATATTCTAGTATCAAATTCAGATCATTTGTGAGAAATCACGAAACAGAGTAACCAAATCCATGTCATTAATATGCTAATAATGATCATTGCAGAACAACAGTGTAAGAAACCAGTACTGATACCTGAAGATGGTATGTGCCTGCAGATTCTTGAAAATTTCCATAAGCACGAACTACCTCTTTTGTGTACTGCTTCAATGCTGACCTAACCTTATTGACATGAGGTTTTGTGACAGTTGCAACCTGATCAATGTATGGCTTACTGAACCTTTTAGCTTCCTGTAATAACACAAGCAACTCAGAAGAATATTAGGACAACCTATTCACAGGTCTGAAATGCCACGGAAGATGAATTACCTGAAAGTAAGGATCAACAGCTTCATGTGCTCTAATAACATGAGGAGTTATAGCAGTTTTGGAGGCCTTGTATACTTCAACTGTTTTTGTTATAAGTGATCGCACATGCGGTTCAACATGAACTGCTATCACCAGATATTGATCCTTGGCAGCAGGGATCCATTTCTTCAGAGAAAAGACAGAATAGATACCAGCAGCTTTTCAGAAATTTCAAAAGCATAAAGCAACAGGACAGTGATCAATTTGAATCTAGCATGAGTGCATAAAAACCATGCTTCACTCAGTTCAGAATAGTCTAGAACCACTAATCCACCCAAGGAACCAGTTAACTATGTCCTCCTTCAATATCTTGGGCTTAAAGGTCTCCCAGTTGCATGAAAAAAGACTATGTAAATGGTCATACAAAATAAATTGGTCTTAACTTCTCATTAAGTAACTAAAACAATGGAACGTGAATTAGAGAAAGGAGAAAGAAACTTACACTTTTGATTGTTTCTACATGAGGTTCAACCCACTTTTGAGCTTGGGTTGTTTTCTCCAGGACCTAAAACAAATTCCAACACCATAATATTACTATTAAATCACTTCTATGACCACAAGAAAGCTATTGTTTTGTATCATCTAGTATTCACCATCACCACACATCCGTATTTGAAAAGTAAAGGAGCTCTATGCAGAGCCCCCGACTCAGAACAAAAATAAAATACCTTTTGTATCATCAACTGCATGGCAGGCTTTCCATGCTCATGCCAATGTGCCTGTGCCAAAGACTGCACAGTGAACTATCATCAAGCACCCAACAAGACTTTGGATAAAAGATACTAATTTTCTGCATGATATTACCTGCAACTGAAGCAGTCTGATAGCAAGCCAAGGCGGAAGCCATGCACCATGAACCTAACAATATATAGAGAGTAACAAATTCACTTCCACAATGAACCATAACCTCAATCTCTACCGCAAGTAATTAACAAAAACGATAACAATATGCTCATGATATCTCATTGTCTGGTGAATGAATCCCAACTCATCTGTTGCTGGATTTATATAAATAAGAAAAGGCACAACCAAGAACAAATTATATGTAAATTCGAGTATTATGCCTACTCTATGTGTGATTTGTAAACTTCCTTGACACCATCATATATTACCTAGATCTTTCAACATGCTAGATCATGTAGCTGAAGATGATATAAGGACATAAAATGCAATAGCTCCAGGTGGAAAACATGTAAGTAATTACCTCCATTAGGTCTTTAGTTTTTGAAGCTGCCTCAAACTTTGTCTTCATTATTTCTTCCTAATAAACAGACAACGAAGGAAAGATACTGCAAGTGAGAACCATAATCTCACAATCAGTTTAAAACAACTTGCAAGTTAGAAAACACCTCAACATCCTTAAGAGCACGCTCGGCTTTATGAAGTTTGCTCTTTTGTTCTTGATTTGTCCTTTGAAGCTGTATAAATGTACATCGATATGACCGAAAATTGTTCAGTCAGTGCAAATAAGAGAACAGAAATCCATAGGAACAAGCTTGTGCATATTGTTTTAGTACAATGACAACAATAAGACAGAAATAAACTAATAATCACTGTACGCTATAAAATTAAAATATAGAAAGGAAGCCAAGCACAGAACACAACCCAGAGATGAAAGGTCCTTCTGCTCTGCTTTAGAGTCATTAATTACATGCATTTTCGTTCCCTTCAGAACAGGTTAAGTTCACCTAAATTAATGCTGACATAAGGAAAATATATTTTCTGAATGTTTCCAAATAGCCAATGCTGTCCTCGAATTCATCAGCTTATGACATATATACTTATCAAAGTCGGGCACTTTATAAGTTCTAGTAGGCTCTAGGGCTCACATTATCAATTTTTAAGAGCAAAACATCCCCTTTTTCCTCTGCTTTGCGAGCCCGAGATTCCAAAACTTCCTTCTGCTTTACCTGAGTTTCCAATTCCTTTTTAAGCTTATCAATCTGCAGAGAAAAGTTGAACAATTACAAAGCGCTCACATTTCTTCAGATTTGAGTTAAATAGATCTTTCACAACCTGCTTCTCTAATTTGCCAGTTCTAGCATCCGCTTTCCCAACCTGCTCTGCAGCATCAAGTTTGTCTTTTTCCTGTTCCACAACAGAAATTAACTTCACTTCAAATTAAGCCAGCAAGTGAACCGAACTGAACTACACGAAATTACAATACAAGACCTGAAGTGATGAGACCTCATTCTGCAACGATGCAATGGTCTCTAACTTCTCTTGAATGATCTTCTCCTTTTGCGCTATTTCCTCATCCTTGCTTTTCAGTTCTTTGGCTTTCTCAACAACTTTGGATTCTTCATCAAACAAACAGTCCCAGTACACGTCACATAATAGTAACTAAACAAGTAAACGCTTGAAAAGGAGAGGACTACATTTGAGAAAACAAACCAAGGGTGAGGATCCTAGACTTGAGTTGCTCAAGCTCTATCTCTAAAGCTGACGAATCAGCGCCGTCCGTCACGTCGATTTGCAGAGCATCGTCTGCTCTCACAGCAGTTAAAATTAGGGCAAGAAACAACGGGAAAACCGCGAGCTTCATGGATGAGAACCAAACTACCGAAGCTCCCGGAGAAGACAAATGGACAGAGAGAGACCGTCGTCAGATGTGTGTAATGTTAAGTACTTTCGTGACGTTCTCCGGATTCTCCGAAAGATTCAAGCCGTGTAACATCATTCTTTACTAAATATTCTCCTTCTCGAGAGCTAGCGAGATGGTGACACGTGTCGATTATTTTAGTCGTGGTCGCGGACATTTTACGGAATAACGACATTTTGTAGTCAATTGACAACTATGCATACTTTTTATGCGATGATTTACTTGATAATGTTTTAAATTGACTAAATCCTTATACTAAATGATATTGTCCTCGTTATTTATTATTTACGTTTTTAAATAATATTATTCTGAAAAAAATATAAGTCATTTGAAATGAAATTCGAATTGATTATTTAAATTCGAATTCGATTGTAAAGTTCAATCAAATTAAATTAAATTAATTAACTTTTGATTGAGTCAAATACAATTAAATATTAATTATTTTTAATTGAATGTTATAAAACTAAATCAGCTCAATTGATTTAATAGGTAAAACTTTGAACAAGTCAATTTTTTAATTCAGCTTTTAATTTTTTGGATTAATTTAATTTAATAATTTTATTATTAAAAATAATCAATTTATTAATTAATCAGTCAATTTTTGAAAACTAATTAATTTTTATATATCAAAACAAACTAATTTATTTTTATTTAATAATCTTTTTTTAATAAAACTTTAAATAATCGCCTATTTTATCGAATTAATTTTGGGTTCAATTTTGAAAATGTTGGTGTAACCTAATTTAAATTTTTTGGTGCCAAATCAGACTAACTTAAAAGCTGATATTATTGATTAATAATTTATAGCGAAATTATTTGGTTTTGTATATTAAGAGCATGAGCACGCGCATCACTAGAAGTCATGTAGTGGATTAGCCTAAGAACCAGAGATGTAGAGAAAGAGACCCAAGCCCAACTAGTCTTAGTTGTGTCTTAAGCGACGGGCCACGATATGGTATAAGAGTCTCACTAATTTGCTAGTGGACTTTCTATAGCTAAATATCTTAAAGTTTTAGCTAAACAATGGATTGAATTAGACTTGGGTTGATTTTCTTTTTATTATTTTGGTTTAGTCAATTTTAAATTTAATTAAAATTTAAATTAAATCTATGCCATTTTAATATCATTTTATTAAAATAATATCGTTTCGATATTTAACTTGAATTAATTCATACTATATAGATTACAAAAAATATTTTTTTTAATTTTTAATTTTAAATGAAACCAAAGCAGATACTAATTCGAAGAAATATTGAAATCAAAGCTCTCGAGAATCTAAAGACAAACAATCTCCGAGACATGGCCCATGAGAAAACCTGACAAGAGGACAACATCTGACGTTACAGGGACTCGCATGTGTATACTTGCGAAGAATGCAGACCTGCTTATAATAATAATAATGAAGAATGTAATTATAATATTACAACTGCATTATGATTAAAACAAAGACTTCAACGCTTTTTGAATCCCCAACTAGCGTTCATCATCATTTTGGATATGATCGTTCTATCTTCTTGTGACCCCTTTGCAATGAACATTTAGTACACTCTGGGCTCACATAAGAACCCCACATGTGATATGAACACTGACAAGCACATGATAGAAGTTAAAGTATACGTCATATTTTTATTTTTATTTTTATTTTTGCATGATAAATAAGGTACAGCTAGCGACTTTTCTAATTTGGTCTTGTCCTACATGCCTGTTTCGTGGCTTTTGCCGGTTGTGAACAGCCAAGTCGCCAAGAACCTGGAGATAAGAAAGTTGAAAGAGATTGGAAGGTAAGGTAAACCAATTCAAATCATACATTAATCATCCTTTCTCTTTCCCTTCTGGCTATATAAGATTGGTTTGGCTTCTGGTATTGTTTTGACGTAAGATAACTATCAGCCTTGTACAACTCTGACTTCCATTACTGGTTCGTGGCCATGAATGGGTCATACCCTCCATTATTGGCAGAGAAAACATGCATTTAAGGCTATGGTTGAGTGAATAAAGTAACAAAAAAAAAAACACATTCTGCAATACCTTACCTGAGATATATCTGCATTTTATGGATAAAGTAAAAAAAAAAAGCACATTCTGCAATACCTTACCTGAGATATATCTGCATTTTATGTTTTCAGCTTGCTTTGCTTGAGAAATTCTTCTGACAAGGCTTAGTTGGCCTCACTTGAGAAGAAGAGAGTAGAATGTAGCCAAGAACAACTTGCCGGGCTCATACATCATCACGGTGGTGATCATTTTGGTTAAGGCTGATGAGTTGCCGCCGGCCGGCAAGTCATCCTTGGCTGAATTACACTCTCTACCTCGTCATGCAAGGCCACCAGCCACATTCACTTGTAGTGTACACGCATGCTGTGTATTGCCTTATATGGTCGACTTGTATTTATAGGTAAAAGCTTGCAGAGAATTGCAAGGTGATAAGCACAAGAGCATTTCTAGCGAGGCATTTTATCCTGAAAAAAGTAGATGATCACGCAGGTCCATTCATGGCCTCGTGGATGTGGGCCAAAAAGAGTACTACTCAGAAAAGCATCCCAACTTGCCAAATCCATCCAAACCCTTGCTCAAAATAGTAAGCAGGGTGGATCCCATTTGTCGCTAGATGTTTGGTGTCGCACTAAAAAAACTGACAAGTAACCACCGAGCACCGAAGTCTGCGGTAAGGGATTAGTCTTCGCTTAAGCACGGTTGAGGGTTCGACCTCCACTTATGTCTATATCAAAACTTCAAATTGTGATTAGTACAAATTGTTATTAAATTTTAAAAGGATTATATTTTTATTGTTATTTCTTTTATAATTATAAATTACTGAAAACTATTATGATCTGAATTAATATGTTCTTATATTAACTTTATTTATTAGTAATATATTTGGAGTCAAAATGAATTAGTTCAACTCCTAGGCACCCAAACATCTTAATCTCCATAACTATATTCCTTTGGCTATTCTTCTTTCAAAAGAAGTCAAAGAAAGGGTGTGGGAATGGAGGGTCTAGCAAGTGTCCAATATGGGAATATAATATTTTGGAGAATATATGACTCTGCAGAAAGGCCTGGAAGCACCATGTTTACTCCACAAGCTTATGATTGATAATTCAATATAGTAATGTAATATCCATAAAAGTTATTGCTAAGTACAAGGATTACATTAATTTGGATTATTTTAAAATTTTATTTTATTTGTTACAAAGGATAAAAAAACCAAATATACAAACAAATATCCTAACTAGCGCAGTGTTCTGCAGTACAAAGTTCCTTGTTTGTCTCGGTGGATAAGTTCTATGACGATTGTCGGGGGCTCCTGAAGTATATGCAGGCCTGGGTTAGATAAAACTGCAAGAGAGGCCAAACTATCGGCACACTGATTCCCATCTCCCATATTCGGTGGATTAAACTACGGGTATCTGTCACAAAAAAAAATTTATCCTAAGATGAAACTATATTGGAAGAGGAAAGAATGTAATTACCTCTAAAGAATCCACTTTAACAATAATTCGTCTATAACCAAGCGTCTATGCCAGGTAACTCCCGAATATAAGGGGGCGTTTGGTTTGAGGGTTTGAGAATGAAGGAATGAAATAATAGTAAAAAATAGTGTTTGCTTTGGGAATCTACTAAACCCTCCTAAGGGGGTGGGTATTAAGTTTTCATTCCAATCTAGTGGTTACTATTTATACCCCTCCCCCGCATAAGCAAATTTTATTCTTAATTATATTATTAAACTCTTCATCATCATCTTCATTATTAT
>JANZLC010000003.1:29171919-29197014 GCA_026413385.1 Erythroxylum gracilipes
TTTACAGATGACGACAACGTTGCTTTTACGACAATTTATAGGGTTTTGATATATTATATTATATTATATATATATATATATTGAAAATTAAAAAATTATTTTTTAAAAAACTTGGGGGGCCCAGTGCACCATTGGGCCCCACATGTCTCTGTCCATGTCCATACTTCTCCACGTTGCCGCCACTATTAGAGCAATCAAGAAAAAGAAGAAGCGGACAACGAGGAGTGGCCCAATTGGTTTACCTTTCTCACTTAAGATTCTCTCTTTCAGGAGGTCTTGAGTTCGAGTCACGCCAAAGGAGGAGAAATATGATATTTTCCTAATTGATGATCCTCTAACTTCTGGGGCAAAACTCCTTGATAAGATTAATTACGGACGCCTTGCTTCCAGTGGCAGTGTGAGAGTTGAAGCTACTAGGGAACCCGAGGGCTACTGAGAACCTAATGCTAAGCGTGGGAGTTAACCCTACTAGGGAACCCGAACGCTGTTGAGAACCTGATGCTAAGCAGAAAGGTCAGTGATCAATCAGCAGTCGATTAATCGAATACGTGACGGCTCCTTATGCGCAGAAGTGTATAGGCTACATAGAAACCTGAGGGATCTTGAAATTCCAAATTTACCTCCTTTAAGACTCTTAAAGTAGGACCTTAGAAGCTTAAGATTAGTCCGACTAAACTGAGATACCTAATGTAAATAAAAAGAAGCGTACTTATACTGCCTCTTACAGCTCCACCTATCGAAGTTTGCTTATTTTAAACACTTGAGCGCAGTGGAACAGAAGATTTGAAGCCCATGAAGGCACCTCGGTGGCTTTTCCAGTATGTGTAGCCAAGAAAGCTTGGTTTTACATTTGTCATGGTCCAATTTGATTGAATTTTTTAATTTTTAATTAACAATTCTTATTTAATTAACTATGAAAAATTAAAATAATCTTTTTAGAATTTACTATTAATGATTCTTTTATTCATTAATAATAAATTGGTTGAAAAAAGAGTTCCAACCAAAAGCCAAACCAAAACCAAAACCCAATCCAAAGCTCAAATTATTTTTTTTTTAAAAGGACAGCCTTTCTTACCACTATTAGAAGGGCGTGATGCTTGTTTGTTAATAATAGCTCAATTACCTGGTCCCAATAGTCCTAGCATTGGAGTAACAATGCTTCTAGAGTTGATCGGTCAGGACCTCTGGGTTCATACTAAGTGAAGGCAATCAATTTAGTAAAAGAAATAAATGGCAAATTTGTGTAAGTGACTAAACATAAGGATTGAACACCAGTACATCTGCGCAACAAGGGAAAGGCACCTTCTAGTTTAAATAAACAAATTAGAATCACATAGTAACATCTAATAAGTTTTGATAGTATTTAATCTGCAAAACAGGCAAAAAAACAAAACAAACAAACAAACATGAGATCGTACCAATGTCCCAACTATAACATCGTCATCGTCATCAAAGGTCCAACAATTTGAAAGCACAAGCTAAAACGTCACTGAAGGGCTTTAACAAATAGATCAGCATGAAGACAGAAATTTCAAGAAATTAGATCAGGCCATTATCTTGGCAGACCTGACAAAGAGGCTGTCCACTACCTTGCCCATGTTGGAAATGGTTTCCAAAGTGGCTGGATAAATAGCATCTGTCTTTGGATCGTCAAATATAATTAAGCATCCAGCACCTTGGTCCAATGTCCCAGCAAACTTCTTGTCCAAAATCATCTGAGACAACTTTTTCTCAACATGATCTACAGGCAATTCAATCAGCTCAGCAATGTGAGAAATCTCCACCCTTGAGAAAGGTTCAATCAATCTGCATAGGTTCTGTTCCAGAAGTGTGTCATAAAGGGATGAAAGGTGCCTGTGCACAATTGGGTCTTCCTCCAGTTGAGCCTTGTAATTGCGTAGGGCAATCTCAAATGACTTCAACGATCTCTTAGAATGAGCATCCGCAACAGCTTTCATAGCATCCAATTCTGGCCCCACATACTGGAGACCAGCCTTTGAAGAAATTATCCCGGCCACATCATCAGCTTGGCTCACCATAATCTTGCATAGTAACATATATTTAAGACTGAAAACTGCCCTTGGATCTTCGAGAGCGTTGAAGGACTCGAATGCTTCAAAAAAATAGCTGTAAGCAGTTTTATAATCCTTCTCTTCAGCATGGAGTATTCCACTCTGTAAATCAATGGTGCCTTGCTGGGCTGGTGGTACATATATAGCATTTGCTGCTGTCCTTGCAGCTGTAAGAGCAGCCTTTGCCTTGGGTAGATTTCTCAGTGAAAAATGCAGCTTACTCTCTAACAAGTCTATGTCCACAAGGAGCAACTTGTCATCTAACCGCCTCACCTCTTTTACCAAGTTTGTGATAAGCGTCAATGCTTCTGAATACTCTTTACTTTCCATCAAAAGGGAAGCAAGCCTTGCTTCAACACGTTGCCTAAGGAATGTTCGCTTTTCTGCACGAGTCCATTGCACCATTTCTCTGCAAAGGGTAATTTGGAGATCAGAAGTTCCAGGTATTTTGGCAACAGCATCTATTATTCCTCTGACAATCTTGGCAGTTTTGGCCTTAGGGATCAAAGCAAAGAAGGGTCTCAACTGAGTAAGAAGGCCACGAAGATCCTCAGCCCTATTCTCTTGCCTAAGAAAGTTGGAAAGATTTGTGATGGCCTGTTCTTTTATGCGCAGTGCTTCAGGAGATGAAGAAGGATTTTCAAGTACACGATAAAGTATTGAAATGGCTTCATTGGGATCTTTAGCTTCTAAAGCCTGAGAAATTGATTCTGTTGTTGCAGGGAGATATGAAGACGACATGGCTAACGCTAGGAAGTTCAAAACCTGTAAAATAACAAACCGGGATTGTTTGATATAAAGAGATCAGGAAATTCAAAAACTTATCTTAAATTTGATGGAGAAAAATCATGAACCAAACAACATGGCAAATGGGTTCAAAGTTGGAACTTGTTAAATCCAATTTGAACATAAAAATAAGAAAAGTTAATCCGCAACAAGGCTGCTGGAAGCCAACAACTTAACAGTAGTATGTTACAATCAAATAGCACTGCAATCCACAGCAAATATCACAAAATAATTCAGTACAAATAACAAAAGGAATTGTTAAAAGCAGAACACAAGCATGCTTATTGAGCTACATTGAAGTCTATAATCAAAAACATCAACCTCCCCACCATATACTATAAACTCTTTAAACCATCGAACAAAACACCAGAAATTTGCACAATACTTCCACATTCAGCTCATTCATGACCGGATTTAGCCTCTGACAAAATTTTAAAAGAAACCCTAAATTCCATCCTCGTACAAACTAAACGAAAGAGACTGATTTTGCTAACCCAATCAACGCAATTTGGCAGACAAGGTTAAATCACACCACGGAATGCCAAAAAAGCCCATTACCATTTCCAATTAAAACAACAAAAAGCAGAATCCATGACAAAGCTAAAAGAAGAAAGAATCGAATTTATCTACAGAAACAAGAATCATAGTGATATACAAAACCCACCATAAATTGAACGTCTAGCTAAGCAAAATTCAGAGATCTAGAAGCTTCGAAAAAATTAAGAGTATGCGAGGACCAAGATAAACTAAAAAGGAAGACAAAACCCTAAATCGTGAATCGAAAAGAATCAAACCTTGAAATAACACTCTTAAACAGCCTGCTATTGAGACAACCTCAAGAGGAGAAGTAAATATTAGCTACCTACCTTGAGGAAGACGAAAGGAGCTCAAGTCCTCCTCTACCGAGAAATAGAATAGGTTATTCCATTATTAATTTATTATATTTTTTAGAATTAGAATTTTAGTTTGGGCCTAAGTTATTCGGTTCTTTTTTGCATGAAGCCCATCAAAGGCCCACCAGAATTTTATAAGTCAAGCTTGAATATGGATATGATTTATTTGGACAACCTATTTTGTTGCTAGATTGTGATGCAAATGGAGAGAATTCAACTCCAAAATTTAATGTTAATGTAAGTGATGAGTGAATTTCTTGGACTTCTAAGACCAAAATTTGGTCCTCTAATTAATAATGGTGAAAATGGCCGTTTTGATTCAATATGGCTTAGTCCAAAATTAATAAGTTTGATTCGAGTTGATCAGACTTAAGGTTGAGGTTGAAGGTTGAAGGTTTTTTCAATTTCAAACTTCAACTTAGACTAGGGCTCGAATTATATAAGATGATGTCAAAATAAATTTAATCAGGCTTGAAACTACTCAAATATAAAATTCTATACTTATTCGGATCTAAAACTTCAGACCCTAAATTCAAATCCAACTTGAACTATTTTTATCCTTTCTCTAAACTTGTTGATTGAAAGGACACAAAAATACTTTAAAAGGTGAGTTCGAGCCAAACTGTTGCTGCTAAGGTTAGGGTTGGGGCTGAGGCCCAACCTGAGGTAGCCGGTCCTAGCTTGAACCTGAGCCTGAGCTACATTTGACCGTACCTAATAGGTAACAGGTCCTAGCTTGAACTTAAACCTGAGCCGCATTTGACCTACCTAATATGTTTTATAAATAAAATATATAAAAATGACATCGTTTTGTTTATATACGTTGGCCATTAACTTTGAAGTGGGCTAGGCCCAAATGCTATTTCTATTTTTCCTACTCATTTCATCAAATTTAAGAGTTGTCAAACTTGCTTCAAACCATCACTTCATTGTTTGATATAACTAGGCAACAAAAATAAATCTTTGGTAATTTTGTAAAAAACAAATGTTAAATAAATAATTTAATAAGCTAAGTATTAAATAATTTTGACAATATTTAATTAGTTAATTTAAAGTTATTTTAAAATTTTCATTCCAATTATTCGAATAAAAAACATGTTAAAACTTAAAAAACTTTTTCCTATAAAATGGTGTATTTTAAGACGTGAAATAGAGAAAAATAATAATTAATTGAATTAAGAAATTATTAAACTTAAATTTAAATGTCACCAATTTTAAATATTTAAAAATAAAATAAAATAGCGTTAAATTTAATTCAAATCTTTTTTAGAAAATCTCTCATTACTCATAAATTTTACATTAAAATTTGTTCTTAAGTATGACTAAGTAGCTACTATCTCTATCTCTACATCGTCATTAGCATCCACCTTCACCTTTCCATCCCTAACCAGAAAATCCAAATTATAGAATACAGGGACCATGATGCCGTAGCACAAGAAAACCGGAACAGGCCCAAATATCCATAGCAGTAGAGGCATAGCAGTATAGAACAGTCTATTTCCCACAGTATTCAGAAGAAAACCCTTCTCTAAGAGCTCTGAAACGTAACCAGGAGTGATCACAATGGACATGGAGTCTTGAGGTGAGTTGATGAGTATGCCAACTTCGTTCACAAACCTGATGGATAGAGAGTGGCAAAAGAATGAGAAGAGAAAAATGGTTAGAAGGGTTACGTATTTGAATTCCACCATGAACTCTCCTCTAGCACCAAAAATGGTGTCCTTCAGTGGCTGTTTCACGCTGTACGAGCTGCTTAGAATGGCTGCCAAACCAGTCGACAAAACCATTGAGGTTGTCGCCATTAACGTTGATCCCATGATCAAGTTCCTAAAGGATTGGACTCCCAATATGTTCTTCTTGTCGTTTTCCTGCACAAATTGGCTCGTTAGCCAAGAAAAAGTCTTTACGTATAATTCTATTTATGAGATCGCTCGACGTGACTTGCACTGATCCTGAAAAGCCAACCAACCACATATCCTCCCTTAACATTTGTAGTAAGCACTGATCAGTAATAAGGATTTTGAAGTGAAAAAGAGAGAAGAATTACAGAAGAACACAAACTCCTGTCAAATCTGCAGATTGAATAGAAAGTTTCTTTCTTTTTCTTTTCCTGCAAATTGAATTAACTGATATGTTGGTGAACATAACTTCTTTGCTTCATTTAGATGATGCCCATTAGAATTCATCAATTTTTGTGTTTTCCGTGTACGCATATGTAGTTTACTAGAAATGACATAAACCCATTAGAGAGAGAGTGATTCCAATAGCATACACACCTTCATTATGGCTGATACCCAGTTCCGACGGCCGGAGGCGTTTGTTCCGATGATGGTGGACAGTGGCTGGACTCGAACCTTATGCCATAACCAGGCATGATAAGCCACGTTGATTGTGAAGCCAAGAGGCACAAGTGTCGCATCAAGATAATATTTCCTCCATCCCATCTCTTCACTACTTGTCTTCAGCTTGATGTTAAAATGTCACCTCTTCTGTTATGTTTCTCCTGAGCTAGCTTTGTAGGGTTAGAGTGCATATAGATATGCTTTTTCCTTAGTAATAAATAGAAAGACCGAATAGAAAGAAAGACATTCAAGAAATGTGTGTAGACTTGTTTGAATGTGCCAATTCAACCCACTGTGACAGCAAGGAAAAGGTTATTTTCCTAGTTTATTAGTTTTAAAAAATAAAAAAAGGTTATTTTACTATAAAAGCGATCTCATTATTATTGGAAATTTCCAACATTAATTAATCATTTTATTTATTTCCTTTACATTTTGTTTATTTTTTATAAGTTATGTGACACTTTTTATCCATTTAAACTTCATTCTTAAATGTTCCTAAGACTATTTTTTTCAACAATACCAGCATTTAAATAAAAGTCTTGCTAATACACGACAGAAAGGTCCACAAGTTATCACCATCACATTTAGTTCAAAGTTTTGTAATAAAACAGGATTTGAGGAAGTCTAATAGTATGCAGCCTTACCTCTACATAATAGAGAAGTTGTTTCCGATAAACCCACATGCAGATATGACAATAAAAAAATAATGTAGGTTAAAGAGTAAATAAGTAAAACTGATACGTTAAATTATTATGTAAATAAAATTACAATACATACATAAATAAATAAAATATAAAATATAACCAAAAGATATACCTGATGGTGTCTAGATCGGCTAGTACCTGATAAGCTGTAAAGTCCGGCTCTTCTTGTCTCTAGTTAAGCTAGGAGCCCTTGCTCAGCGACTTTTAAGGTATGACAATCCTACGGTTTTAAATGACCTCGTGAAATCTTTCCTCATACACCTGTCCTGAAAAGTCAAGTTGTAGGCCCGAAAGCTTTGTCCAAAACTTACAACAAATCCGAGAATGCAATAAGTATGCAACCTTATCTTTAACTAATAAAGAAAAATAGATAAAAATATAAAACAAGTTAAAAATAAAAATAAAAGATAAAATAACTAAATAAATAAAAAAGAAAAAAGATAAGTAAATAAATAAACCAAACAAGTTATTGCAAGAAAATGTATAGGTTAAATAAGAAAGCGTCTAGGTTAAATAATTAAAAAAAGAAGTATTACGTAATAAATGTTTATGCTAAATACAAGAAATTAGATTCGAAAAAAATGTTGAATTCCATGACTATTTAAAATTAACATTTTAGTGTTTTTTAAAGTAATTAAATTAAATTAAATCCCCATAAAAACATGTGCTTCTTAAATTAACAAAATACCTTAGCTTGTCCATTTTTCAGTCAAAGATATCGAGGATGTGTAATCAAACAAAATGTACAAGAACACATTATTTAATTTATGCATGCGAAACGCAGCATTTCAATTAGTGATTGTTCTTACGTACAAATGTGCTCGCATCGGATATGACACTAGTCACGGGCGGGCTTAGAGATTTCATATAATATCTTTAATTAACGTGGACTCACATCTTTGAATTGACTACCTAATTAAAGTTTAAATTATTTTTAACATTATCGTATAGTTATTTATTTGTATGAAATATAAGTAGAATGGAATTAAGATAACAAAAAGAGTTGAAAATTAAAACGAAATCTTTTAAAAGGTTTAATCAGTCCTATATTGTTATAAAATCAGTTAAAGATTAAATAAAATTAAAGAACTTAAAATAAATTACCTTTACATTTCTAAGAATTTGAAGTTTAATTAAAAAGATATTATTAAATGAAAACTAATTTATTTATTTTAGTTTATAAGAACTTATTAATTTACGAAAATTGACTGACTAATTAATAAATTTAATAATTTTTAATAATAAAAATTATTAAAATAAATCGAACAAAAAAATAAATAATTCAAAATTTTAACAATAAAACAGTTAGATGGTTAAGATCTTCAAAATTAAAGCGGAACACAACACTTCGGGACAATAATCTGCTCCCATTAGGAAGAGGAATGAGGTGAAGATGATGAGAAGCCAAAACTAAAGATAAAGAAAAGCGATGGGCAAGCACGCCTTTCTCATGAGAGTCAGAGAACAAACGTGTAAGAGGGACTTGAACATACTTATGCCATGTTTATACGACAACTGTTTCTTCATAGTTTCATTTGTCTATGTATTCTTCTCTTTAAAAAAAAAACACATTAGCTGGCATTTACGTGCAAGAAGCAATCTGTTCATATTTTAATATTATATATATATATATATATATACACACACACCTATATATTTCAAGATTCTTATTATTAACACCGATAGAATTTAATTGAAATGAATTTTATATAAATACAAATATTTTAAAAACCAGAACAAATGTTTTAAATTGGTAAAACGAGAAGTTTAATATTTAAAGGATTCGACAAGTTTTAGATCGTCGTAAAATTGAAAAAAATTATTCTTAAAATTGACGTTTAATTTAAAAAATATTGTTAAATAAAAATTAATTGATTTATTTTAATTTAAAAAATCAATCGAATAGTTTTTAACAAAAAGAATTATTAAAGTAAATTTGAACCAGAAAATTAAAAATTAAACAAAAAATGGACCGATTTAAAATTTTACAATTAAACCAACCAAATCGATAAATACAAAATGTCAACATTTATATATAAAATATTTTTGATTGCATGATAATTTAATACAATTTAGTTTTGTTATTAACCATATTAATAATAAGATACACGTATATAAAATAATTTAATTTTACAAATATCATTTTTGACATCAATTAGGGTAAAAGAATAATAAATATTTTTTGTTTTGGTAAATCAGAACTTTATAAAGAATAAAAAGTTATGTACAAACAAGAAATACCATAGGTAATCTCTTAACACGCAAAAAATAAAATGGCATGTATCTACTTGCACTACCATCAATTGCCCCTAGTAATTATTTTCTTTTTTAAGGCATATTTTTTGGGTGGAGTTGGCTTACATCTATCAGACCAAACACAACGAAATGCCCAAATTTAAGGGTGTCCCCGATTAGTATTCTTCTACTTGTTTTTGGGTTCTTTGTTGGATTTTGTTACATTAAGCTAGACACTTTAATTTACGTCGAAGGACAAGTATTTGCCTCTAATTCAACTTAGTCATTGTCAAGCCCACTCTCCGCCCATCATATTAGCAAATGCTTTTACTTGGAAGGAATGTGAACTCAAGTCATGTAACCGTACTTCTGCTTTGGCTCATAAGGGAGCATAATCCACTAATTCAGTACTTCAATCAATGCATTGCTTAGTCAATCACTTGCACAAAAATCCAAACTTCAGATTGTTATGACTTCTAATTCAAATTGATGGTTTGCCTATGATGCTATTGGATCTGAAGCTTGCATACACAAGCTGTGTTAAGAGTGAAATCAATTGAATCACAAACTTGAAGATGCGATTGAATCATAAACTATTATAGGCTGAACAGTTTGCAGGGAAGAAATCCAGGTAATTTCAATGAATCATAGCTTTCAATTCATGGACAACAACGTTTTAGTAGCCATTAATGATAAGAAGAAATAGAAACTCCACTGATACAAGTGACGACACATAAAACATATAATCACCATCGCGCATGAGTCATGAAGGACCCTCTGAACCCTATAAAAAGGGGTCATAAGCCTCTTGGGTCCTGACAATTCTATCCTATAGGAAACAAAATATGGTCTGTCACAAAAGTAGGTAGGATTTGATAATTGATGAGAAACATTTCAATCTTCAATTTCAGTTATGTCCATTTACTTTCATGAATGGTGTAAAACTGATCACAGAAAGAGGCCTCTCAAGGAAAACAATCGAGAGAGTAATTAATCACAATGAAGGAGAAGACAGAAACCTGAAGACATGCCCCTCAAGAAATGAATTGATTCTTTACTCCTTACTCCTTCCACAGTTCATCGTTAGAGCAATAGGCTCAAAAGGAAAGATCTTCACCATCACAATAGTTTGGGAAGGTTACACATTTAAAAACCTTGCACTTTGAACACAACACATATCCAATCTGCACTAAAAACATTATGCATAAGAATGCAGACCAATCTCATCCACTGTCAAACATAGTAAGAGGATTGATCTGATACACTCATAAAAACTCAATCAACATTTCAATTCCAAGGTCATTCCAAGATTAGAAAACAAGAAACATCCTTTTTTCAAGCGAAATATACTAAAACGACAAAAGGTTGAACGAACTACTTACAGCTCTACAAGAGGGACAACGTCGGTAGATACGCTTGTTGTCGGCTTTAACATTGGTTTTTTGCCCCTTACAGAAATCACAAACCAACCATCCTTTTCCATTGCAAGGTTCACACATGATCGCCGACTCCACCTTCTTCAGACCAACAAAACTAGTTCAAGTTCAACACACAAAATTAATGATATAAAAATGATTCCAAAAGAAAAAAGAAACACCTTCTCCTCTTGCTGGACACTAACGCAGCTCAAAGGCTTAAAGAAAAGCCTGGACGTTGTCATTCTGGTGATTGTCGGCGACATCCTGAAGTAACAGGGGGTCTTGACCGGAGCTATTGAAAATTTTGCCATCTTAGAATAAGCTCACTTCTTCCACACAACCACCGCCAATCTCAAAGCAGTCTCTTACGTTATCCGATTACGTCATCATCACGTTACATTACATTTATATTACCCAGATTAGAAACGCAAATTACTAAAATTGCCATCTACTCTGGTTCATTTGAATATATGTAGCAGTAGCCGTACTAGTGTATTTGCTTTGCATACTCACAGGCTAGCATCCATGAAGACGTTAGTTTGCTTCATTGCTTTTCTTCTCTTTCTGCCTCTTGATCGTAGACTCGCTTCTTCTGATCCATGTGATCCCGCCAACCAGCGCGACCCACGGACTCTCCGATCCGATCAAATCACAGTCCTCATCAACGGCTACTCCGAGTCTCGCATCCCCCTCCTCCATTCCCTCGCCGCCACGTACTCCGCCTCGGCGCTCGTCTCTGCTGTGCTCGTCCTCTGGGGAAACCCCTCCACGTCAGCCCTAACACTTTCCGAATTGGCTCACAATCTCAGCCTCTCCTCCTTCGGTCAATCAACAATCACTGTCGTTCGCCAATCATCAGCCAGTCTCAACGCTCGCTTTCTCCCTCGATCTTCCATTCGGACCCACGCCGTCTTGATTTGCGACGATGACGTGGAGGTTGATCCTAAGTCCTTGGAGTTCGCTTTCAGAGTTTGGAGCTCGAATCCTGACCGTTTGATTGGGTTCTTCGCGAGGTCACACGATATTGATTTATTATCGAGGAGTTGGATCTACACCGTGCATCCGAACAAGTACTCGATTGTGCTGACTAAGTTCATGATATTGAAGATCCAGTATTTGTTCCAGTACAGCTGCGGAGGAGGGGCTAAGATGGGTGAAATGAGGAGGATCGTTGATCAGATGCAGAATTGCGAGGACATATTGATGAATTTTGTGGTTGCTGATGTTGCAAACGTGGGGCCTATACTGGTTGGGGCAAAAAGAGTCCGAGATTGGGGAGATCCTCGTAACAACGATCGTGATGATATTGATAAACGGTTAAGATTGAAGGATACCGTAAAAGAGGCGGGCTTAAGTAGTAGGAGAGGGGAGCACCGTAAGAGGAGAGGGGATTGTATAAGGAAGTTCCACAAGTCCTTGGGAAGGATGCCGTTAAAGTACAGTTACGGGAAGACAGTTAAGTCAGTAGGTGAGCAAGGATTATGTATGAAAGGAGGCAAGTTAGTGTTTTGTGATCAATTTTTCTGAGCATTGATCACATAAAGATTTTAGAACCCTGGAAATTGGGATACTTGCACTTTCCAGGTTTATTGTTAAATTTTAATCAAGTGTCTAAGAACTAACTAATGCCAATCTTAATCAAAGTCCTAGGTTTGTCGTCAAAGAATGTTCAAGAACTTTTGAAATGAAGCAGATATGAGACTGTAGATGTAGCATTGATAATGTAAGAAATGGGTTTACATTCATAAAAAAAGAGCATTCTCAAATGAACACAGAGCTGCTCTGCTTCAATTCTCCTCTTTAAACACCTTTAATAGCCATAGATGGTGAGTGCCTAGTGATGGTAGTTTTGTCCTTTCAGAATAGTCCATGACCTGAAATATGAAGACGGAGAACCTGTTACTTCAATTAAATGAAGAACCTAATCAAGCTTCAAAATTGACTGATGATGAATACCACCTCCAGTTTCAAGTTCACCAGGATCCTCTTCATCTCAAGAATCACTAGACAAAAGATTATCCCATCTCCTATAACCCTCCCCATCAAGAAATGAAATTTTCAAACCATAAATTTGATTTGGCATGCCTCAAGCAGTGGGATGATTCATAATGTTATCGTGCCAGTTTTGGCAAACGGTTGGTGTAAGTAAATTCAAATGAAATCTTTCTATTCATTGACAAGCTATGAAACAAGAAAGGCCCAGAAAACAAAGATAACCTCATAAGAAACATGCTAATATACCAGCTACAAGCAATGTAGAGAGGATTGTTGGGTTAAGTTGGGAGGGTAGACTGACAATTCTTCAGTCATTCTGTTCAGAGAAAGGTTCAGGAAGAAGAATCCACAATAGTTCAGTTTCAAGTCCCGCTTATGAATGAATCCACAGATTGTCATCTTGCATTTACCAAGGATTCCAAGCACAACGACACTAAAATATTATCTTTATGGATATTTTGTTACCACAGTTATGAAAAGCAATGGGTTCTACTATTGCAGATATCTGCACATTTTTAACACTAAAGGATAACCTTTTATCAGATTCGTGACCAAGCAACCATTTAAGCCTAGCTAATCCAAATATGTATGGTATATAATCAAGCAGACTGTTAAAACCCACCTGTAAAGCTGTTCAACAAGCACAAGAAGCGCAATCTGATGATTCAGAACCATTGAGGACAATCTTATCGTTACATTAGCTCGATTTCGCACTTGTTTTCCATGACCGTAAGGTCCACCAATGCAGAACAACAACCTTGAAGCTCCCTACAAAACGTACACATAAAAATGATGTCCACATTAGGCAAATAAAAGTTCTGTTCTTGTAGGGTAAACAATCAATACCGTGTTCCCAGCATCTGCAACCAAGTCAGCCATCTGTTCTGAGTTGACATCCCGTCCTTGCTCATCCAACATCACAATCTAAACACAACTGCTGTTCTTTAAGTGGCTACAAAAATCTCCATAACAACAGCATTAACCTTAAAAACCACATCAATGTTGGTAAAGACTATACCCAATCATCAGACCTTATAAGATTCATAACTGCTGCATCCTCGTCATCAACCTGAGCCCTCGAATCCCTGTAATATCAAGATTTATATTACATCATAAGATGAACTTCAGAATTTCCAAGACCTAAACAAGTAAAAACTTCCCAATTCAGTAGACATTGCAAGTTATGTAAAAATGAATATACCGGGCATTTCTGGGATTGGATCGAACTAGAACATCATCCACAGAGCAATAGTGCCTAAGCTTGCCTACATACTCGTCCACTAGTAATTGTACCCCGGGGGACCTCCTTTTGACAACCGTGATAATGCGTATGGGTAATGCCCTCTGGTCGTAGTAAATACAATATATAATAAATCGGAATCAAATTCCAAAGGGGTATCTACAAGTTACTAAACTTGACAGAAAAGGAGAAGTTTTGTCTTTACCACTGATTGGCCGGCATATTTACACTGGGCAACTGAAAATTTCAGAAGCAGGTTGGAGTAGGGTGAATTTGGGTGCCATGAACAACATCTAGGGAAAGAGTGCTTGTTGAGAGCAAAATTAGTGCAGGCGGGGATTTGCATCATCGGATTGGGGACTAAATCGCAATCAGCAGATTTTCCTTTCCTTCGTTACGATTAATTACAAAACATCAGCTTTCAAAACCCCATTGCAGATAGACCTGTGAAGCAAACTTCTTAATAAGTCAAATCTGCTTTCAGGCCAAGCCCATTTCAGATATGGTATCGGACTAGTTAGTCAACTTGCAATTACATGCAGATCGGTATCGGACCAATGTTTCTATTATCAAATACTTTTTCTTATAATGGGAATTCATCAATATGTCTTGGAATGATAATTTTTATCGTCCCAGTCTCAGTTTAACTCCGTAATCGTCAGCAACAAGCCAAGTTCATCTTTAACTTGGTTGAAGGTCCAAAATTTAGGGATGTCTAGGTTTGAGTAAAAAAATATGTTGTAATGTCCTTAGGCTTACTAGACCAGCTTCAAGTTTTAAGTCTCAGCAAGTCTGAAGAGCAAAAGGTATTTTTACTATAGGAGCAGTTAAACACCTTCTTTGCCAATGTCAATCACGCAAAGAGGCTGCCTGAATCACTACTCCATGAGCACTAACTTCTCTAACCCGAATAGAAAATTGAAATCAGTTTAACATATTCAGCAAGAAACAGAAGATACATATGAAATTGCAATTCCAGATGTATCAACCTTCTCTAACATATTCCGCAAGAAACAGAAGATATCATAGCGAAAAAGGGTGAAAAGGATGACAAGAAATGATTTAGGGAAGCTGCATTCATCTCTATGGCACCAATTTTCAGCCAAAGAGCCAAACTCCAGCCCCATTAGTATACCGTAATCAAATTCCTCTTTGAAAAAACAAGAAAACCACAACCGAAATACTTCAAATGCATAATGAAAACTGATTAATTTCACAAATCAAAAGACAGGACTCGACTTCAATGCCTGTTGAAGGGAGTTGATTGAACCTCTGCGATAGCTAGCCGCCTCCGCAAACCCTAAACCAGAAACTAGAGGTTGGATTAGTTTATATATAGAAGAAGATCACGAAATGGGAAATTAGGCCCTCTAGCTTTCTACATTCTCGGTTGGTACCACTCCGTGAGCCCAATAAACATAACCGACTATTAAAAACTCAACCGAATCGGTTATTTTTAAAATTTTATTTTAATAACAATTGTTAATTGAGTAATAAATTTTTAAATTAAATAAATAAATACAATTTTATTTATTTTAAAAAATTAGATAACATTTTTAATCATATTAAAAAAAATTATTCGTAACTTTTCAAACCTTAAACTTAATATTTTACAAATTTAATTTCCAACCTGATTTTCAAGATATTGATAATTCACACGTTTCCTTTATAAATTATTTTAATATAATTTAATAATTAAATAATTGAAATAAGAAAAATATTGGATGGTAAGAATATCATTATCCTAAATTCGAAACTTTAATAAAATAAAAAGAATGCAAAACTAACTCGAATTTTACAATAGCATTAACTTAAAAATGTTCTCAAAAGTAAAGTTTTAATATTTTATATAAAATTATGGATTAGATCTTGTAATTTTTAAGCTTTGTTTATAGCTTAATCTTAAATTTGAGTTCCAATCTCATCAACCTTATCCGAAATTAAGATTACTAGATTAGTATTAACAAGGAAATAGAGTTGGGTTCAAATATTTAAATAAATTTGACAAATATTTAGAAAGGTTTTTATTTTTTAAAATTAAATTAAATTAATTTGAAATAGGTCTTTCAAATTAAAATTTCTGGTTAAAATAAAAATAATTTATGTTCAATAATTAAAATATTACTTCTAAAAAGAATATGAAAATGGCTAATATTATCTTAATTAAAAACATAAAATGACATCTTCTTATGACAAGGATTAACATCATTTATTGTTATGACTAATGTTTAAAAAATTTTAATCAATAAGACAAGATATTTACTGTTTAAAGATTAATAGACTTTCGATATATAATAAAAATTAAATAATCAAATAAATTAAAATAAGATTAAAAAGAAGATTATCCTTACTTATAAAAAATTAAGTTTAATTTAAGAAAAAAGTGTTTAATGAAAATAAACTAATTTATAAAAATCGACTAATTCTTAATAACAAAAATTATTAAAGTAAATTAAATTAAAAAATAGAAATTAAACAAAAAATTAATTATTTCAACATTTTTACGTATAAACTGATTTAATAGATTTAAAATTTTAATCACTAATTATAACTGTAAGACAAAAATTTTAATATCTAAAAGTTTAAGTAATATTAACATGTAATAAAATATGTTAAAAATGGAATAATTTTGAAAATTTTGAAATATAATTGAATAATGTTGTTTTTAATTTTAAAAAATTAAAAATATTTAAATAAAAATTAATTAATTAATTCTGTTTTATAAGTATGATATCAATTTTATCAACAAAAATTATTAAAATAAATTGAATTAAAAAATTAACTATCAAGTTAAATAATTTAAATTTTTTATTATTAATCGAACTCATCGGTTTAAAAGAGATAGATCCTGACGAGGATATTACCCAACACCTTAGGAACCGAATCGTATCCAAGACTATATATACCAACTGAAGCTACTTTCCCCTGGATCAGAGGGAGTAAACTGAAAAACACGCGCCAGAAGAAAAAAGGCAGAAACGGTTTCGTCGTTATCCACTTTAACGAAAATCATGAGGTCCACCCTACAGTGCGAAAGGGCATCAAAGTAAAAACATCAAATCATCAGTCCAGTTCAACATGACGAGACTGCCTCTCCTTCATTTAGTCAGCCCTCCTTCTACAGTATAAATTCCCAGCAAACCAAAAAAGAGTTAGATAGGTTCTTCACTTTTTCACGTCTTGTTTGGTTAGTAAGAAAATTAGAGGGATCGAGAATGACGATTGAGGAGAGTAACGGAGTATCGGCGGCGTCAAGGAGGCACCTAGTGTTCGCTTACTATGTCACTGGTCATGGTTTCGGCCACGCCACTCGTGTCGTTGAGGTCCTGTCCTTTTGATCTCTTCTTTTCCTTTTAACTTTCGATCACTTTTCTGCTTGTCGAGTTATTCAAATGCGCCCATCACCGTTTCCTGTTTGCTGGATTTGGGTTTAGATAATGTCTGCTGTTGGTTTCTTTGATCCTTTTCGTTGTTTTGCGTGGATCACGTGATTTTTTGCCGTGTTTCTTTGTTTTGAGTGTGTGTCTGTGCAATGTGTGCGGTCGGTGAAGAAGGTTACTGAAAATTTAGATGTTGAGGAATATTGATGGTGTATTCAGGTTGCTAGGCACCTGATTCTTGCTGGCCATGACGTGCACGTAGTCACTGGTGCACCTGACTTTGTTTTTACATCCGTAATTGACTCACCTAGGCTCTTCATTCGCAAGGTAGCTTACTCTTTCTCGCTTGCTTTCACCTGTAAATTGTTTGTTGTTCTTGCATTCAGTGTGAAGTTCGGTGATTGTTGGTATCAGAATGTGGTCGAAATGAGGAAATTTGATAACTCTTGCTTTCAGTAATGATTATCAGATTTTTAAAATATTATCAACTCACCGACGTTCAATTCTTAGGTGCTCTTGGATTGTGGAGCAGTTCAGGCTGATGCGTTGACTGTGGATCGTCTTGCGTCATTGGAGAAGGTAGTTTTCTTATTTCCTTTTAAGTGAAAAAATTTAGAATCTTAAAAAACTTCGGCTGTCAATTTTAATTTCTGGTTGGTTTTGACTGGATTCTTTCCCCTGTTGTTAGTAGTTTCTACTGTTTTGAATTGTTTCTTTCTCTCTTTGTGTTAGTATTCAGAAACAGCAGTCAAACCTCGGGAGTCTATTTTGGCAACAGAAATCAAGTGGCTTACCTCCATCAGAGCTGACTTAGTGGTACTTATAGTCTTGTTCTATAATTTGATTTTGTTCTTGGATGCTGAAAACATGTTTGTGAATTCTTTTTGATATATGCATCATCACAGGTGTCAGATGTTGTTCCCGTGGCATGTCGTGCAGCAGCTGATGCAGGAATTCGATCCGTTTGTGTGACCAACTTCAGGTGACTTTTTATGAGTCCATCTATTTCATCTTGCTAAGCTTCTGCTTTCGATCTCTTGAAATTTTAGACTTTGGTTATCTTTTAACCTAACGAATATCAGTCATCATTACATATTTTCCTGCAGAGATTGTAGGTTTTTAAAATATCAGTATTAAAGATTAAATGATTGCATGTCTGGACCTCCAACCAGTTGAATTTGACTTGCTTGATTCAAAAGCATGCTTTATTTGTTTCTTGTTTATAATTTTTCCCCTGCTTTAAAACAATACTTTATCTGTGGAGGGGTGACCTTGTAGTTTGCTATCCTTTAGGCTTCAAATTTGGTTATAATGTATATGGTTACTTGATCCACCTGCATGATTTTCCTTTCAATTAGTAATTTAACTTTATATTTTGTGAAACGTTCGGTTTTATGCAGTTGGGACTTTATATATGCAGAATATGTAATGGCAGCTGGTCACCATCATCGTTCAACAGTGTGGCAGGTGATCTACGGCTTCACCTTATATAGCCATAATTCCTTGTAGTAATGATCTTCTAATTGGTGACTGTCAATTTCACTGGGGAGACTAGTACGGGTCTCTCTTTATATCTTGCTATGTTATCTTTTGTTAGGTGAACATTAGAACTCGGTTTCAAGCCAATTAGTGATAAAGTCATATCTGGTTACAAAATTTTGGTAGATGTCCTGAATTTTTGCTATTCTGGAATATAGAATTTACCGATGTTCTTTTATTTTTGCATATCGGAAAGCATAATCATCTATAACCTTATTCATCATATGTACCTCTGTTATTTGCTGTGGTTAGTCTGCTGTTATCATGCCAAACTTTTACATGCTGCTGAATTCACGCAGATAGCAGAGGATTATTCTCACTGTGAGTTCCTTATCCGTCTTCCAGGGTATTGCCCAAGTATGTTGGCTCTTATACTGCCTAATTATTTTGTTCTTTTTCTCAATTTCCATGTTATTTGTCTAATTATTAATTTATTTGAATCCTGTTCTTTCTGCAGTGCCTGCTTTTCGCGATGTTGTTGATGTGCCTCTAGTTGTGAGGAGGCTTCATAAATCCCGGGAGGAGGTTTGACATCGGAAACTATGTTGAACCCTTCAGTGATATCACATTGATCTTGGTTTAATTGTTTGAATCTTCTCATTGAAGGTAAGGAAAGAATTGGGTATTAGAAATGATGTGAAGCTCGTAATCCTGAACTTTGGTGGACAGGTAAAGACACCAAATCTTATACCGGATTAGATCTACTGACAATTATTTCATTGGCTTTGTTTCTTTTGAATAGTTGAGTCCAGCAATTGTATGATTTTGGTCCTTTGATATGCATTGAAATTAATCCTTTGTATGCTGGTAAGAAGTTCTGCTTACCTTTCTTTTCTTTGTTGTAACTTTGAGTTTTTTTATCATATGCAGCCATCGGGCTGGAAGTTGAAGGAAGAGTATTTGCCTCCTGGTTGGCTGTGCCTGGTATCTTTCACAGAATAACCCAACTGTTTAATTTCACTTGATAATGAAAGCTCAGTGACGCTTTGGATTTCTTTTCAGGTTTGTGGTGCTTCCAACACGGAGGAATTTCCCCCAAACTTCATCAAACTTCAAAAGGATGCCTATACTCCTGATGTTATGGCAGCGTCTGATTGCATGCTTGGTTTGTATTTGATTTTACTATAGCTTCTTAAAATCGATTGCTGGGATCTATAAGATGATGTGTGTGTGTGATTCCAGGAAAAATTGGATATGGAACTGTCAGTGAAGCCCTGGCTTATAAGCTGCCATTTGTCTTTGTTCGAAGAGATTACTTTAATGAGGAACCCTTTTTGAGAAATATGCTTGAGGTGCAATTACATAATGACCATTATCGTCATCTTATTCTCATCTTTTCTGTGTCTTTCACTCCCTCTTCTTTGCCTCGCCCTTCCCTTTCTGCAAAATTTTGGGTTATCTAATTTTTCTGATAATTGCTCTACTATGTTCTCAATAGTATTATCAAAGTGGTGTTGAGATGATTAGGCGAGATTTACTCACTGGTCACTGGAAACCTTACTTGGAACGTGCAGTTAGCCTGAAACCATGTTATGAAGGAGGCATAAATGGTGGTGAGGTATTGTCCTTTTTCATGCATAAAAAACATTGAAATATGATCTTAATATAATACTTAAGTGTTTATTCCAAATATTTCACTGGTCATGAACCAATTTACAATTTATTTGTGAAAAATATGTTTCCTTCATCACTGATGAACTATTATGATCAAGTTCCAAGAATACGATGATTGTTATTTAGCAAGCCTGCTTGCAACCTATTTTGTCTCTGGAGTATATCTTTCAGTTTCCAAAAGTTCATATTGCTTATATTGTTGACATAATTGCAATTTTGAAATTATAGGTGGCAGCTCACATCTTGCAGGAGACAGCAATTGGCAAGAACTATGCTGCGGATAAGGTAAGAAAAATTATGATATCCAGCAATTCATGTTATATTAGTTTTAGGACCATGAATATTGTTGAGGTGATCTTCAAACAAAACTAGTCAGAACAAGTGACTTCTCCAAATTTGGATCCTTTTTCTCTAATTAAGTTCTTCCGGGAGTTAGGAATCCATCATTCCATTTCACGATTTTGTTTAAATCGGAATTTGTCCTTACTTATTCTGTGTTTTGTTTCCACTCTCTATCTCTACTTCTCCTCTCCTTCCACATTCATTTTTCACCTGTGTCATAAGTGCTGAGAATTGAGATCCTTCTTAATTGTCAAGATTATTTTGCCATCTTGTTCGCAAGTCACATATCTGATTTTTGGTATGAGGTAATGGACTGCAATGGAATTGAGGATGAGATGGAATGAGGGATGTGATGTAATAGAATGCACAACCAAACAAAGGAACTAATGGTGTATTCTAATCACCTCCCAATTCCCATTCATTTGTGCTCACATCATCTTAGGGATTACAGTTGGGAACCTATTTATTTAAATAATAATTTGTTTTCTGTAACTAGCTTGTGTATGTGTACTCCAGATGATGTTAAAACTGTTATTTTCATAATCAACATGTAGCTTAGTGGAGCTAGAAGATTAAGAGATGCTATAGTTCTTGGGTATCAACTGCAAAGGGCCCCTGGGCGAGATATCAGCATTCCTGATTGGTATGCAAGTGCTGAAAATGAGCTTAACAAATCCACAGGATTGCCTACTCTTCAGACGAATGAGAATGGATCTGTTCTGAGCTCGTGAGTTTCATCCTCCTTTGTGTCCATGAGGAAATGTTGGTTTTAATGTTAATTGACAGCTTTTTACAAATTTTTCTTTAGATGGATTGAAGATTTTGAGATTGTTCATGGAGATTTTCAAGGTCTTTCTGATACAATGAGTTTCTTAAAGAGACTGGCAGATCTTGAAACCATAAATCGCTCTGAAAATGGAACTGAGAAACACCAAATGCGGGAGCACAAAGCTGCCGTTACACTCTTCAATTGGGAGGTCATTTTACTCGAATGTTTTCTTCTTAATCTGTCGAATCCTTTTTGTCTGCTTCTCAATTATATTTCTTATCAATAGCAGTTATTCATTTACCAGTTGCTGTAAAGATTTTTAGGTTATTCAAACTAGGACCATATTCAAAACCTCCACTTCATAGCTTCACTATGAGTTCTACTTCATCTTGGCGGTCACAATTTTTTATTTTCTATCTTGATTTGTTATGAACAGTCTCATATGCTACAGGTTGTTTTTTACAGGAAGATGTCTATGTGACGAGGGCTCCTGGAAGGCTTGATGTTATGGGAGGGATTGCCGACTATTCAGGAAGTCTTGTTCTGCAGGTTAGGTTTTTGCTGGTAGCAGTTTTGTTGTTACTGAAATTATGGATTCCTTTTTATCTATTTTCAACCGATTTTGCTTCTTAATACATGCCTCTAAAACTGTGGATCATTTCACAAACTTGTGCATGATAGCTTTTCGGGTTATAAACCCATATTAACTTACTCTAAGGGGAATAGGAAGCAGGAATAGAACATGGGCCACAAACCCATGTTAATATATTCCAGAAGAAAGAAGAAGACAGAGCAGAAAGTGAGAGCTTTAGGGCATGATGAGTCAGCTAACGGCTAGACAATGAGTTTGTTAGAATTAGTTAGAGGAGAGAGAAGCTAATAGCTTATCAGGGGGGAGAGAGTATGTAAGGGAATGGGGGGGTAGTACAGAGGGGTATCCTTTCTCTTGGTATTGTCTGAGCTGAAAGCTTGAGGGGCCATCGTTGGCTGGTAGCATTGGTTCTTGTAAAATCTTACGAGGCTATTGCTAAGTATCAATAAAAATCCTATACTAATCATCCATTTTCCTATCATTGGTGCTTTCATTGAGAGGGTTCCGGTGTATGCAAACTAGAATGGCGTCACAGAAATGGAAAGCAATGGATGCTCGAATGCTAGCGGTAGAGACGAAGCTGTTGGATCACACGGCTCAACTGGGGAAATTGCATAAGAGCGTCGACGACCTCTCTAAGGCGTTAGTGGCGATGCACGCCGAAATGCGAGAGGGGTTCCAACGTCAGACTGCACATCGATCACCGGAGGCGGGGTCAAGCTCCGTCGATCGTGGGAAGTCAGTACAGGCGGCAGAAGGGGGAAGCGGTGTAACCTCCATGACGTCGGAAGAGTATCAGCTCCGAGCCAAACGGGTAGAGCTCCCTCCATTCCAAGGTGACGACCCGGTAGGGTGGGTCTCACGCGCGGAAATGTATTTTGCCGTTCAAGGCACCCCACCCGAGCTTCGAGTTCAGCTGGCTCAAATCTGCATGGAAGGTATGACCTGGCACTGGTTTAAGGTCCTCTTAGCATCGAGACCAAGGTTGGATTGGGAGACCTTCAAGAGGGCCTTGTTCGATCGGTATGGAGATCATTACATCGGGAATCCATTTTCCCAGCTGAAGACGTTGACGCAGCAGGGAACCATGGATGAATATGTGGAAACCTTTGAGATGTTGATGGCTCAGGTTCCCCCTCTTCCCGAAGATCAATACATGGGACTCTTCCTTGGAGGGCTGCGAGAGGATATACTACTGGAGGTGGTAGCGTTGGATCCTTCTTCTCGCTATCGATTGATAGTAGCAGCTCGTGCGGTGGAGAGGAAGCTTACTCCGTCGTCACACTTCAAGCCGAACGTGGGTTGGAGACCCATGGACGGCCCACGAGTCGGGCCTCCCAACCCGACTGTAGGAGGTCGCACCTGGGTCGGTGCACGACCCGGACAGGTTCGACCCCATGCGCAAGCCGGAAGGGACGCATATTAGGAGGCCAACAGGGAGGGGGAAGCTGATCGGCGACATGGTATGGAGAGAACTGCTGAAGGACGCCCGAGGGGAACCCGAAACCTCTCTTACCAAGAGTTGCTGGACCGTAGGGCTAAAGGCTTACGCTTCAAGTTCAAGTGTGGCCAGCATTTCGGCCCTAGGCACATATGCCCCGACAAACACCTGCGACTGCTGGTTTTGGAGGAAAATGAAGAAGAAGAGGGGTCACCGTCTGGTAATGGGGAAGGAGATGAAGCCGAGTCGGGAGAGGCTTGGGAAATGGTGTGTCAAGTAGTTGAATATGGGGAGATTGTTCAGTCTAAAACCCTTAAAATGGAGGGCAAGTTGTCGGGAGTCCCAATCTTGCTCCTCATTGATAGCGGAGCGAGCCATAATTACCTTTCGGCAGACTTGGTGGCTACCTTAGGTCTGAATGTAACTCCAACAGAATCCTATGGAGTAAAACTGGGTAATGGAACAAAATGTTTCTCACAAGGTCGGTGTAAGGGACTCGTGGTACTAGTAGGGAATGTGGAAATACTGATTGATGCATGCATTCTTCCATTGGGGGAAATCGATCTGGTCTTAGGTACAGAATGGTTGGAGACTTTGGGAGAAGTGAGAGCAGATTTCAAGCAGAAAACCGTGAGCTGGGGATTTGAACATGGGAAAGAAGTAGTCACTTTGAGAGGGCAAGGTTGTAAGCAGTCCCAACCAACTTAGGCCTTGCAAAGAGTGCTTCAGCCCATCGCAATGGAGGTTCAGAATGAACAGCAGGAGGTGTTCCAGAAACCGAAGGGTCTTCCTCCTATGAGTAGTGGGTTAAGGAGCTGCCCAACTTGTGGTTTGAACAGTAGCAGCGCTGAGAGTGAGTGCAAGAGACAAAGGGATAGGTCAGAAAGAAGAAGGGATCATAAAAGACAATTTGAGAAGTGTAAATCTGCATCTAGAAGGATGTTATATAGGACAAGGAATTTTTCTTCATACAGTAGAGGTGAGAATGATAGTAATTGTTAGAGCTTGGAGAACCTTGACGTGGAAAACACTTCAAAAAGATTGAGATCTGTTGTTATGCTTACAAGGGATGATATTGACAGAAGGAAAGATGAGCACAAAGAGGAGATGATATACGAATATGGTGCCTACCCTTGCAGAAGCAATGACAGTAATGAAGGAAGCAAGAGGGACACAAATAATCAGTCACATGTTGCCTCTGACAGGAAAAGGTCCACAGAGGGTAAGATCAGTGAGGATATCACTGCTTTTGATACTAAAATCTCCAAAATTTTAGGAAGCATCATGGAAAGGGTTGGTACAAAAGATGCTATCAGGAAGAATGAGGATTCAAGTGCTGATGATGCTGCAGATGGTGGTGGTTTGGAGTTAATTTTAAGACAAAAGGCTTGGGCAAATCTAAGAAGGTTATGTGGAGGTTTCTCTTCCAATGCAAAGAATTCGATTGATCAAGAATATTGTTCTCAAGGAATACAGGAAGATTCTGCTATCCTTGCAGAACGTACTGTCCAGAAGAATCAAGAGCAGATTGTCGAATGGCTTGTGTTGTGGAAAGGGAAACCAATTGAGGAAGCTTCATGGACAACAGCTGTTCAAATACAGCAACAATTTCCTCCCTTCTGCCTTGAGGACAAGGCAGATTCTGTAGGGGGTGGAATTGATAGCAATACTGATAGCAATATGGGTCCTAAACCCATATTGACATATGCTAGGAGATTCACTAAGGTAGGGAG
>JANZLC010000003.1:29207710-29221408 GCA_026413385.1 Erythroxylum gracilipes
TATCACGATAATCAAATAACCATTTTAAGCCCAATTTCAGTTTAAATCTTGCCATCTCATATCTTTCTTTTTCCTTACATTACCCCAGTCTAACGTTGATGTCATATTCCATAATACATTCACCAATACAGTTAAAGCTTTACTCCTCATATCGAACCATACACTTTTTCTTATCTCACGACATCTACAACTTCTATTTTTTTTGTCACCTTACGACATATCATCACTTTTCTCACTATTTCTATCAACTAAAACACTTAACACATACTCATGCGTGTGACTCATACTCATGCGACTCAAACTGGGGATCAGTCACCACTGTCTGCTAGGATATGCCTTAAATGCAAGTAACTTAGCCTATATTTTAGAATATGTCCATATAAGATTGTACTTCTGGGCTCTGATACCACAAACCACCTCCATAGGAGTTCTCTAGGAACCCTGTCATACGCTTTCTCTAGATCAATAATGACGATATGCAAATCTCATTGTCGTTCCCTGCAGCATTCTATGAGGCTACGAAGTAGATGCATTGCTTCTGTCGTGGACCTGCTAGGCATAAACTCAAATTGGTTAGCCGACACAGAAGCAGCTCTCCAAATCCTTTTTTCGATTACCTTCTCCCATAGCTTCATAATGTGACTTAGTAGTTTGATACCTTGATAGCTGAGGCACTGTTGGATGTCTCCTTTGCCCTTGTATAAGGGGATCAACCTACTTAATCTCCATTCATCCGGCATTTTGGCGGTCTCTAGTATCACATTAAAGAGTTGGACTAACCACTCAATACCAACAACGCCTATTCGCTTCCATACTTCTATAGGGATCTCGTCCGGCCCTACGGCCTTTTTGCTCCCCATCCCTCTCATAACCTTTGTAATTTCACCCCTCGTGACCTTTGCCCTAGTGTACCTGGTATGGACAAGCCACGGCACGAAGAGTTTGCCTAACTCTATGTCGCCCCCTATCTCGATGTTAAACAAGCCATAGAAGTATCTCTGCCATCGCCTGTTGATGGCTTGGGCCTCTGTGAGTACCTCCCCTGCTTCATCATATATACAACAAACTTGGTTGAAATCAGACGTACTACATGCCATATCTCGTGCTAGCTTGAAAATCTTCGATGCTCCCTTAAACGTATCCAAGTCCTTGTACATAGTCTCATATGCTTCTCCTCTAGCCACTGAGATAATTTTCTTTGCCTTTTGTTTTGCCAGTCTATACCGTACTCTGTTGACTTCCCACTCCGCCTCTGTTGTAGTGGCTAGAAGGTCTTTAGAAGCTCTCCTTTTAGCCTTTACACCCCCTGAGCCTCACCCGACCACCACCAAGATTCCAACCGCCCTCCCCCTTGCCTTTTGGATATCCCTTTGGATACCCCTAAGTGTTTTGTGGCAATAGTCCGGACAACGGAGGCGACACCCTCCCACATGTGGTTGGCATCCCCACCCATCGACCATGCTGTAATAGCCCGAACTTGAGTCCTAAATTGTTCCACCTTGTCCCCTTTCAGCCTCCACCACTTAATTTTACAACAATGGGTGGTAGAACATTGCGACCTCCATCCCTTAAATTCCAGATCCAAAACTAGTAATTTATGTTGAGTCGAAATGCATGTGGTCGGAAGCACTTTGCAATGTTTGCACCATGATCTGACACTTTTCCTGACAAGGAAATAGTCTATTTGTGTTTTGTTTGTGCTATTCTGGAAAGTCACCAAGTGCACTTCGTTTTTCTTAAACAGGGAATTTGCAATTACTAACTCATATGCTAGGGCCATGTCTAAAAGAGTGTTCCCACTCTCATTTCTAGTACCGTGTCCGAAACCCCCATGGGTTCCTGTATAATCGTTTGAAGCCGCTCCTATATGTCCATTAAAATCACCTTCTAGGAGGATCTGTTCAGTAGTAGGAATTTGTTGGATCACCCCATCCAGCACCTCCCAGAATATACTTTTTTGTTGTTTGTCAGAACCCACGTGCGGGGCTTACGTGCATACTACATTGAGAACCACACTGCTAAAAGCCATTTTTGCCATCATTATCCTGTCGTTAACTCTTGTGATCCCCACTACCCGGGTTATAAGGTCCTTTACCTCCAAGATACCTATGCCATTCTGTTTCCACGAACTTCCTGAGAACCATAGTTTGAAACCCCCTTTCTCCTTTGCTTTAGCTCCTGCTCACTTGGTCTCCTGAATACAGGCTATTTGTATTCTATACTTGTCTAAAATCTCTACTAATTCCAAAGACTTTTCTGTGAGGGTTCCGACGTTCCAAGAGCCTATTCTTATCAAAACATCACCTATTTTAGGCCTGCCTATTGTGTGCACTGAATCGAGTGCACTGATTCACGTCGTATGATTTAAAGGCATCGCTCCTACCTCATGTCGTTCACTATTCCCGTAGGTCCGATTCTAGGTAATCCTTAAAATTGGAAAGTACTAACAAAACGAATACTAATAGTCCCGAGAGTACAAAACAACGACTAAAATAATAATAGGGTTATTAATAAAAACAAAAAGAAGATAGGGCTAAATAATAAAAGCTACTAAAGAGATTGTAAAAGCGCTTAAAAAAAGACTGCATGAGGAGTACGACCTGATTGATTTGCGCACGTAAAATAGGTTGATATTCTTAAAGACGTGGTCCAAGAAGTTTACCCATGCATGCCACACGTAAATGACCCAAGAGAGTCAAATAAGGAAGCAATACTAAGAAAGTGTTCAAAAGATAGGTGGATTGGGATTTAAAAGGAGAAGCTTGTTTGCATAATAATGAAGCACCAATGTAACGAAGTGTGAATGATCATAACAGTTGAAAATTTATGTTTCGAGTAATCTAAAATTCACTTCAACTCTTGGTTATTGATAAATGTTGTTTGCTATTTCTCAAAAAATAAATGTTGTTTGCTTATACATGATCTGATTCCGTATCATTTATTGCACAATAATGTAACAAAAAACAAAAAAAAAACGACATTATTTTACTAAAAAAATTGGGACGATTTGAACAAGCTTTAGATATTGCCAATGTGACCAAATCCCTTAAGTTGACCTAATAGAAATACTATATGTTTGAGTCCAGTTAATTTTCTTAGGTTATATTTAATTTGATGTAAGGTTTTTAATATAATGATATGATTTATAATAGAATGAAATATAAATTAATGTAATATTAGAAAATTATTATTATGAGGGATGAAATGACTCATAATATAATATAGTGAAATATTGTTTATCATTTTATATTTCATCTTAAACATTCCAAATCGAAAGTAACTTATTTTTACTGTTTAAGATAAAATGAAATGTAACGTGAAACTCTTTCCTTCTATTTTATTCCATTCTATTTTATTATAAACTATCATTCCAAACGATAGAATAATATTATATTACATTTAATTCCATTAATAACCACTTAATCAAACGTAACCTTAATTATTGGCATATGTGAATTCAGTGTGTTAAAATTAAGAAACAATTCAGAACCTGTGAAAAGATTCAGATATCCTAAATCATTGTACTTCCTGTGTACATGAAATTATACACATATTGACTAGTAATCTCTCTTATAATACTAGTAGTGGACAAGCCCTTTAATTATATATTCATCCAGAAACATGCAAAAATACAAAAGAGGGTGACGAACTGAAAATATGACTGATAATTTTTATAATTATAAAATAATTTTAAATTTTAAAAATATATTATATGATTTTCACTTTAATTTAATCATATTTTAAGAAATATAATAATATAAATTTAATATAATAAATAATTTTATTTTATTAATATTATTTTCACAAATTAAAATACGTTTAATTTTAAATTTAAAAATTATTATAATATTATACATACTATCAATATAAAATATATAAAATTTACAAAATATTAAATATGATTATATTAAACTAGTATATTCATTTATGTAATATATAATCAATTTGTACAAATTTAATGACTTAAAAATTTTATTTAATACATTCTTATTTATAATTTTAATTTTATTATATTTTAAGTATAATAACAAATTTTATTTCAACAAGATTTGATTTTAAAGGCTCAACTGCTAGAGGTTTTTTTCTATAAAACTTTTAAGACTCTCATTTGGTTAACCCATCAGTGGCTGAAATTTGCACTAGCTCTAGATGGATGCTAAAATTAGGGTTGATTCCCTAATGCTCTGCCAACAACTTAAATTGCTCTATGGCCAAAGAGTTCAGACAGGTCCGTACATGAAAAATGCCCATCAGGGTTAGAAGGGAAACCTATTTATCTGAGATTGGCCACCATACGATTGACGGCGACTAACTTGTAAAGTCTAACGCATTCTTCTTCCCATGGGTAGAAGAAATGTAAAGGAAAGCATCAGAATGAACAAACCAGAAAGATGGGAAGTCCTACAAAGTGTATTTCAAATAACAGAGAATGAAATTATCCCATTTTGAGTAATAACAAACATGGAAATATAATCAAACGCCAGGTTGTCTACTTTCGATTAAATCACATGCTCATTGGTTCTGGACTAGATGCGCCCAAGATATCCAACAATGATTCTTGTGGCTCTAACTCTTCATGCCACAATGGAAGTTTGTCCCCAGGATAAAAGTTTCTGGTCACACCCTCAGAGTTAATCTGCAAAAACATATCAAGATCAAGAGATTTGAATTCAAGTTGATATGGCAAAGAATAAAGAGTATGGTAGGGTCATCGAATCAGGTTCTAATCTTACGATGACTGTGCGAATAACACCCCCACTTGCACCATCACGTGCAATGGCAAGAGAAACTGCCTTCACGACTAATTGCTGCAAAGAAGTATCATAATGCAGTTATCACCAAAAATTCCAGCACAACAAGAACACCAACTCTAGTTATTTACAAAACTTATAATTGTAACAAGGAATTTCCTGCGTTCTTTCTCCAAAGCTGTCAAATTTGTTCCAATCCAGAACTAAATAGCCAAAAGATAATGAACAAACCTTATAGGCTTCAAAATCAATGACACTTGAGTAAACATTGAGCAAGATACTTTATATGACGAGATGGATGGAAAAGACAAGAAAAAAGAATAGAAGCCATGCTCTCAATTTGCTCATAAAAGCTGGAATCCTTGATGTTAATAGTGTATGCATAACTATGACATGCTAAGAAGGGCTAAACTAATGTCAAAGCATAACCCCTTCTACCTTGAAGGAATTAACAAACCACCCACACACAAACCTAAATAGAAGTTTGAGCATACCTCAGCTTCTTCTTTTGTCATTCCCTCTTTCCAAGCTTGGTCAAAAAACCCATATAAATAGCTGGAGCCAGATCCTGAAGTCAACATTATGTTAACACAGGGCTTGACTTTGGAGGAATAATGCACTAAATTTGCTAATTATAATTTTGTAAGTGAAGCAAAAGAACTTAGCTACTTAAGTATTATGTGAAAACCAAACAGCCATGGTACTCATTACAAGAATAATAGAAAATTTCTAAACCCATTCATAAGTAAGTAGATGGTGCCAAAACTAACAGTTTTCCAAACAGACATCATTATAACATGTTTGCCTCTTTCAAACCCACTGGCGTTTATAAATCCAATACTGTGAACGAGTTCGCAGATGAGTTTTGGTCACATAAATAGAGCACATAAGAAAATAACTCAATTAGGTTCCCTCTACTGATTAGTTAGTCTTGTACTTTCTGGTTGTCTACAATAATCCCCACTTGAATTCAGGTAAGGACTTCACCACATTGATCTAAAGATGGTAATAATGTATACTACAAGAACAGATTCAACCTCCAATTATTTGAACTCTAAGATCACAAAAAAAAAAAATGTCAATATGATGGGCAATGCAACAACAACCAAGAAAATTCGAAGGACAACCAATGTCTGCGAAATAGCGTCCATAACCACTTATTGATAAGTAGAAGAAAATTACCTCCAATAGCAAATGGCTGTTCGATGATGGTTCCACCAAGAGGAATTCCATAGATCTTACCACCTTCATACTTGTCCCATCCCCCAACAATCAGACCTGTTTGTAGCATGTTCTGCAATAATATCAAACATACAAACTTCATACAGATCCTTCCAACGAAACAAAAACACAAGTACCCTATATAAAAACTAGAAACAAAAATCATATGCAAACCCAACCTTGTTGCTATAAGATAGCAACCTAATAAGGTTTGCAGCAACTTTAACCGTCGCAGGCTGTCCAAGCTGAATTCTGTACGTTAAAAAGCACAAATTAATCAGCCAAATCCAGACACTGAATATATAAAACGGCACTACAAGGATCAAATTCACACATGATATAACAAAAAAAAGAGAAGGGAAAGACAATAGCTTACGTATGCTGTTCCAGAAAGTAACGGACGTAGTCAGAGACAATTTGGGAATCAGCTGCCTTCAAAACAAAAGAAATAAAAGCATCAACAGAACCATACTTCAGAGGAAAAACAACCCAAAGAAACAAGCTTCACATAAAATTGTACCGATCCAGATCGACAAACGTAGACATTGTCAGTCAGCTTTGTGATCTTGTCGGAAGCCCGGTTAGCAACATAAACTCCTGCCCAAGTTAAAAAGAATTTATTATACTCGTGTAGTTTCTCTTTATTCAATGGAATCATTCAATTAGTGCACAATTTCCACAGAAAGAAACGAAAATTTCAAATCTTACCGGTGCTGGTACGGGAGTCGGCGCCGAGGACAACACCGCCGTCGTAAGTGACGCCGATTATGGTGGTGCCCATGGAATGAGGAGCGTCGAAGTCCGATGTAAAATCCATAGCTCGGAGATGATTGGTAAGCTTGAAACCCTAAAAAGATACAAAGGATTTTAACAGAGTCAGGGAAAGAGAAAATAGAGACACAGACACAGAGAGTAGATTAGTGTTTTAAATAAATGAAAAGGCCTGACTGACTTGCTCTCTAAGCCGTCTTCTATTTTCTCTTTTTTGGGGCATAATTAGTAATTACACAAGGTCGGTAATTTTGTTAATTACTAGTTAATTATATTATTATCATTAATCAAATTGGAATGACTTATATAAGGGTCTGATTGAATGGGCTTATAAGTTTACTTTATACAAAATTCAACTATGATTTTGTATATTGAGAAAACAATAGATGTGCCGAATGGCTTGCTATCTATACACATCATTCTGATATCAATATCACATATTTTGATACTACACCTATCGAGTTTTAATGTATTCTCTTAAAGAATATGTTGGGTATATGTTTCTCCAGACTTGTTATGTAACTTTTTTATATTTTTCCTTTAAACAAAAAAAATTCAACTGTGATTTAGTTTTTATTTTCTTAACAGACATTTTTCTTTTAATTTAAGAGAACTTAATAGATTAAATATTGTAATTTAATTTTTGTGTTTTTTATTTTTGTACTCGTTAAAAGTCCTATCTTACTTAGCGTTTGTTTGGTTGAGTTTATATCAGTAGAGCTTTTTTATGTAGATCTTTTCTGAGAAGAACTTTTCTAAGAAGTCAGTTAACTGTTTGACTGTCATTCAAAAAAGAGCTTTTTTGAAAGAACTTCATACAGTAGACTGCTTAACAACATAACAATAAAATGCACTTTTAATTTTAATTATATTTTATTTTGTAATAAAAATTATTTATGCATATAAAAATTATTTAAATTATATTAAATAATATGCAAAGCACAATATATTAATTATTATATAATTTTAAACCATACAAAACATAAATCAAAATATATCTAACCAAATCTTTTATATAGATTATAATATAAGTAAACTAATATCAAAAATAAATATTAAAACATATAAAAAAGTCAAATAATATTATATAAATTTCAAAATAAACATCCAAGTTGAGTAAATAATTAAATATATAATAAACGGGAAGATGAGTTTGTAGGTATTGTGAGAATTATGTGTAAAATATAAGGATAAAAGAGACTAAAAATAAGTTTATTAATTGATCTGAAAAATCTATATGAAAAAGCGCTTTTCCATAAAGCTACAAATTTGAGCTTCTTAAAAAGCTATATTTTAGCTGTAAAAAAAGTCATATCTATTAAATAAGTGCTTTTTTATTTTACAGTCAAACACTCATTTTTCTTTAAAAAGATTTTGCGGTGGAGAAAAGTGCTTATTAACCTCTAAAAAAACTCAACCAAATAAGCACTTAGACGTTTGTGATGTTTAAGAGATATATATATTACACAACTTTTAAAGTTGCTCCATTGTGATCAAAAGGTTACAAGTTCAAATCATAGTAATAATCTCTTTGTAAAATGTAAAGGAATTGTTATATATAATTGATGTCTTTCTTTTTCTCTTTCACGAAGCAAGAAGTCTTGTACACTAAAGTTATTGTTGTTGTTGTTGTACAAGTTTCAACTAAACATGTTTTTAATTTATGTTTCTTTTTTTATGAAAACAAAAAATAAAGGGAAAAAAAACAAATCGACCAAAAGGTTAAAAGTGTGTAAATTGTTCATTTGGATAAAAACATAGCTTTGGAATTAGAATGATCCTAACATTAATGTTTGTATTAATCTAAAGGTTACTTCAACTCTTACTTACAACATTTATAAGCAAGAGCGAGCTCAGGACCTATTTACAATGCCAAGTCGGACAGAATTTGCCAAATTGACCAAGTCCTTTGAGAAAAAAAAATACTACAAGCTCGAGTCCAATTAATTTGGGTATAACTAATTTGCTTGGTTGTTTGAGTATGTGAATTTCGTGTTGTTAAAATTTAGAAATAATTCAAATCTTGTAAAATGGTTCAAATGTCCTACATCATTATAGTACATGAAATCATACACATATTAACTAGTAATTTGATATGACTCCCACCACTACTCTGCGGACTTATTCTAGAAAGAAGAAGAAAGTATATGACAAGGAGCAAGTTGTCGACCAAGTCCAACTTGCAGAGCTGTTAGGTATCCACGTTGAACTAACTCCTGAAGATTTGGTCAAGTACTACCACCTAGATTGAGTGGAGCACTCCACGTCACTCCCCACTAGCCCTTATCACTATCTTCTAGGCATTTACTTGAGTTATTAGCAAACAATGCTCTAGTATAAATACTATATATATCCTAGGATTTTTCTTTGTTAAATCATTTGAGATTTGTTAATTGTTATTTTACTTAGAGATTGATCCGCTCAAAAGGATTATTCTGTTGGTTGTATTATGTTTAAGATTCTTGCACTCTACTATCAATAAAAGTGATTCCCTCATTCCATTTCCCTGCTACCTTTACTACTCCTAACATTTTGGTATCAGAGCAGCAAAAGATCCACCATGGTGAACACACGATCCAACCCTTCCACCAATGAAACCACTAACCAGACAAACCCACCCACAAACCTTCCACCCACCTACCACTCTACCACACACTCATCTGACCCTTCCATACAGCAACTGCTCACAACCATCATTGGTTTGGCTGCTGATGTTGTAGCACTCAAAGCCCAATCTCAACAAAACCAACGCCTAGAAACAAGTCGTGGGATAGGCAAAAGTCCAGTTCACCCAAATGAAGCTAGAGAAAGAAGATCTTCACATTGGGATGATGATGATGAAGAAGTCGACAATCCATGCTGGAGTAATCACCCCTATCGGCACCCCCACACCAAGGAGACCCCCATGGTTGGATCCTCAAAGCGAAGAAATATTTCCGCTATTATCAAACTCCGGATGAATTTAAGGTTGATATTGCAACTATGTACCTCGAAGGTGACGCACTAGATTTATTCTCATGGCTTAACAATGAGTGACCTCTCGTTTTCTGGGAGGAATTGGTTAAGGCATTGCAGCAAAATTATGGTCCTACTGAGTTTCAAAACCCAGATGAATTCCTAAGTAGCATTCGCCAAATTGGTACTGTTCAAGAATACCGATAAGAGTTTGCAAGCCGATCAACTCGAGTGACATACTGGCCTGACCATTGTCTGCTAGGTATTTTCCTCAATGGCCTACACGAGGATCTTAAAGCAAACGTGAGGATACATAAGCCCCGCACTATATACAAGGCCATGAGTTTGGCTTTGGAATTTGAATCCAAATTAGTACCAAGTCGAGTTACCAAGGGGCCCAATTGGTCCAGCTCATCCCAGTCCAATACCAACTTTTACCCCTCAAAAGCTCCTACTCCACATGAAAGCCAAAATACTACCACCAGTTTGCCGATAAACACACGGACCCCACCCACGACAACCCATTTATTAACCTAGACAAATTCATCTCGTTCTTGGGAGGTTGAGCAAAAAAATCGAATTACCAAGGACCTATGTTTCCGTTGTAATGAGAAATTTGGGCCAGGTCACTGGTGCAAACCAGGAACTTTCTCTTTGTTGGAAATCACTGATGGAAATGACAAGGAAGTTGGGGACAATGATGACGGAGATACCTCACAAGTTGACTTTGCTAAGATTAGCTTCCATGCCATTTTGGCTAAGTCAAATGCTGCAACAATGAAGCTTAAAGGAACTCTTGGCAACAAGGAGGTCCTAATACTTGTTGATAATGGGTCCACACACAATTTCATCGTCGACACCATCGTCAATCACCTTCAACTTCCAGTCCAGTTTGTTCCAACATTTGGTGTACGAATAGGAAATAGAGAAGTCATTCGCTGCAATCGGATCTGCCCCAACGTTGACGTACAACTACCTAACTTGAAACTTATACAAAATTACTTCCCTTTTTTTAATAGGAGGAGTTAATCTTGTGCTGGGAATTCAATGGCTTGCATCGCTAAACACTATCCAAGCTAATTGGAATGAGATGTTTCTCATTTTTCATTTAAATGGGAAGAAATATAAGCTACAAGTGGTCCTACATAAAGTACCAGCAGAAGCTACCTTCTAGTATTTAGCTGCCAAAAGTATTGATTCAGGTGATTCATACCCATATAACCTTGAACTACAACCTTTACTAAATGAATTTGAGACTATTTTTCAGGAACCCAAGACTTTACCTCCATTTCAACACCACACTCACCACATAACCCTTCTTCCAAATTCCAAACCACCCAATTTTAAACCTTACCATTACCCTCATTATCAAAAATCTGAAATTGAACCTTAAGTCTCTGATTTGCTCCAATTAGGTATTATACGTCCCATCTCTAATCCTTTTGCCAGCCCTGTCCTTTTGGTGAAAAAGAAGGATCACACATGGCGCTTATGTATTGATTACCGATCTTTGAACCAAATCACTATCCCAGATAAATATCCCATACCCAATATCGATGAACTACTTAACGAATTGCATGGTGCGACAATTTTTTCTAAAATTGATTTGCGCTCTGGCTATCATCAAATCTGTGTCAATCTTGAAGACATCCCCAAGACAGCCTTCCGAACACATTCTGGTCATTATGAGTTTATTTTCATGCCATTTGGCCTCACCAATGCCCCATCTACTTTCCAAGCAGTTATGAATGATCTTTTCAGGCCATATCTTTGCAAATTTATCTTGGTATTTTTTATGACATCCTTATTTATAGCTATTCAATCAAAGAACACCTCTAGCATTTGAAGACTGCATTGGAGCTTCTTTGAGACAATCTCTTCTTTGCTAAGGCTTCTAAGTGTTTGTTCGGTCAGGCACAAATTTCCTTTTTTGGTCATGTGATGTTAGTAAAAGGAATGGAAGTAGACCAAGATAAGATCAAAGTTGTTCAAGAGTGGCCCGTGCCAACAAATGTTAAGAAGCTTCATGGTTTTTTGGGCTTAACAGGATACTACCGCAGATTTGTCAAGGGTTACGAGACCTCTGACTGATCTGACCCACAAAAATGGATTCATTTGGTCTTCAGCCGCTGAAAAGGCCTTCAATGATCTGAAACAAGCATTGATTTTTGTCCCCATTTTACGCTTGCTTGATTTTACTCAGCCTTTTATTATGGAGTGTAATGCTTTTTCTGCAGGCATTGGCGCCATACTTCTCAAATCAGATCATCCCATTGCCTATTTCAGTAAGGGTTTATCCATCTCTAACCGTTTGAAGTCTACTTATGATAGAGAATTGCTAGCCTTTGTACTTGCTTTACAGAAATGGAGGCATTATCTATTGGACCAACACTTCTCCATTCAAACCGATCATTCCAGCCTCAAATACTTGTTAGAGCAGCGAATTTCAACCAATGAACAGCAAAGACTCATCCTAAAGCTGCTCCCTTTCAATTTTTCAATTAAATACTGTGCTGGAAAAGAAAATAAAGGAGCTAATGCACTCTCTTGCCACCCATAACACGTAGATTTTCTTACTTTGGCATTACCTATACCTTTGGATTTCATGGATTTACAGGAAGCTCTTCAAGCGGACTCATATACCCAGGAGATTATGTCATCTTTATCTCAAGACCCCCCACTCTCATCCATATTTTCAATTGGTGGATCAGAAACTATATTATAAAAATTGTCTTGTAATTCCTAACAATCCCACTCTCCGCATAAGCTTTTGTCTGAGTCACATGATACCTTATATGCGGGTCATGGTGGTTACCTAAAGACTTTTAAAAGGGTCTCTTCCAATTTTTCTGGCCTGGTATGAAACAAGATGTCCGGGAGTTTGTTCAAAATTACCTAACCTGACAAAAGAACAAGTATGAAGCCTTGGCGTCAGTAGGTTTGTTGCAACCATTACCTATTTCAAATCGAATTTGGGAAGACATCTCTCTTGGTTTCATCGTTGGCCTGCCCAAATCGGGTGGATTCAATACCATCCTAGTGGTCGTTGATCAATTGAGTAAATATTCACATTTTTTACCTTTATCTCATCCTTTTACGGCCAAATCCGTTACTAACCTCTTTTGCAAAGAAATAGTGCGGCTCCATAGCATTCCACTCTCTATCCTCTCTGATAAGGATGTCATATTTTTTAGTGCATTCCGGCAAGAACTATTCCAGTTATGAAAGACTCGTCTACGTATGGGAACTTCTTACCATCCACAATCAGAGGTTGTAAATCGCTGTTTGGAAGCCTATTTGAGATGTTTTGCTCATGAACAACCGATAGCTTGGAGTCGTTACCTTCCATGGGCAGAATTCTCCTTCAACACTGGCTTTCATACTTCCACAGGCTCAACACCGTTCAATTTAGTCTATGGTCGAGATCCACCTCCTATTCATCCCTTTGTACCAGGAGAAACTCGAATTCAAGATCTGGAAGACCAGCTGATTGTCCGTGACAACATGCTAAAGCTTTTGAAAGATAATCTCTTAAAAGCTCAATCTTGTATGAAGACCCAAGCAGATTCTAAAAGAAGGTAGCTGAGTTTTCAAGTTGGTGATGCTGTATTTCTCCGTCTTCAGCCCTATTGATAGTGACGGAGCCAGGAATTTAAGATAGGAGGGCCCAAATAAAATATAGATTTCACAAAAATTTTCATATCAAAACTAAATAAAAAAATAAAGTTTTATTAAGAATATAAAATAGTTAAAATTACAATGATCATCGCCTACTTTTCATAGATTGAAATCTTTTCATAACAAGATCATTGTCAATATTTGCAAATACATCTCTTTCAATATAACACACTAAACAATCATTCAATAGGTTATCTCCCATTTTATTACGAAGTGAACTCTTGATAATTTTCATTGCGGAGAAAGCTCTTTCCACTGTGGCTGTAGCAACTGGTAAAAGTAATGACAATTTGACTAACAAATAAACCAAAGGGAATACATG
>JANZLC010000003.1:29221508-29239090 GCA_026413385.1 Erythroxylum gracilipes
TAAGACACTAAAATCGAAAGTTAATAGAAAAGAGAGATTGAGAGTTTGAGAGATTTTGACACAGTAGTTTTTATACTAGTTCACCCCAAACTGTGGGTTACGTCCAGTCCTCAGATGACTTTCTGAGATTTCACTATCCCTCAAAAACTTTTACAGGTATTCATTATTTCTGAGCCTCTTCAGGTCTTTACAGTCAGTATTCTTTCACTCTTAGCCTCTTCAGGCTATCTGCCCAACTTTCAAACTGAAAGGTGTTTCGATCTTTGTTACAGAAAGAATAGCTCTAAATTGTTCGCACAATATCTCTCAAGAATTGATAGGCTTTTTAATCTATTTGGAATGACTCATATTTATAGCCTTCGTCGTTAACTGCTTCTTAATCTTTCAAGAATCAGTTATTCAGTTGAGTTATGTAACTAACTCAAGCTTATGTGTCTTCTTGATTCTTCCTTCTGCTTTCCGCTTTCGTGTCTAGCATCTGCTTTTCTTCCGTCTATTTTTTACTTCCATCTTCCTTTTGCTTGCGTCTTCTTTTGCTTTCGTCTGCTTTTCTTCCGTCTGCTTTTTAATTAAGCTCCCGTCTGCTTTTACTTGCGTCTGTTTTTTACTTAAGCTTTCGTCTGCTTTTCTTCCTTTTTATTTGTTATTTGTTTTTCATCAATATCAATAATTGTAAAGTCATTTTGACTTAACAACGCCTTTGCTTCTTCTTTCTTTGTGACTACAAATTGTCGAACCAAAGATGTAAGATCATCTAATCTCTTCTCCAACACTGACACATTCACCTCATTCACTTGTTTTGAACTCTTGCCAAAATGTATCCTAAATTGTTGTGTATTGGAAGCCATATTTGCTATTGTATCTCCTGCAGCTGTTGGTGCTTTGTCAACCAAAGCTCCAGCAATTACAACATCAATCATACTCCTATCTGTAAGCAAAGACCTTCATAAAGGTATTAAATCAATAGTTGATCGTTTATTTGGTGATGGGGCTTGTTGGACCCCATTTTTGAACCCCAAAATCTAGAATCATAAACCATATTTACAAATTACTTCTTCATATAATTTGTAGCCCTATGTCTCTAGTTTATGCCAAAACAAAAATCATCTCATTCGGATGTCTACAGAAGAAGTTATGATTAAAGGAGATAAGACTGTTTTGTTTGTAATTTCTCTTAGTTGTTCAGACCAATACTAACTTCTATAACTACCGTCTCATCCTCAATGCTTAAGTCACAGATGGATCAGACAGATCAGACACATCTAAGTCAGACACATACAAAGTACATATGGTAGACGAAGTACGCGCGTCTAAACAAGACGTAGACGAAGTACGCGCGTCTAAGAAAAACATAGATGAAGTAGATTCTTAAGACGTAGACGAAAGGATTCAATCAAATAATCAGACGAAGGATTCAGTCAAAGCTAAATCAGACGATGGATTCAGTCAAAGCTGAGCTTTGACTCAAAAGCAGTCAAAGCTGAGCTTTTACTCCGATGGAGGGATTCAGCCTAGCTGAATCAAACGATGGATTCAATCAAGACTAAGCTATGACTTAGACAGAGGGATTCACTCAAGCTGAATTAGACGATGGATTCAGCCAAAGCTGAATCAGACGATAGATTCAGTCAAGGCTGAGCTTTAACTCAGACGCAACAGATGGAGGGATTCAGTCAAGCTGAATTAGATGATGGATTCAGTAAAAGCTGAATCAGAAGATGGATTTAGTCAAAGCTCAGTTTTGACTCAGACAGAAAGATTTCTGCAGGGTCTTCCTCACAACACCTAAAGTCTAAATCACTAACTACAATCTCCAAAGTGTCTCCAATGGTTTCTACATCCATTCTATCATCCCTTACACTCATACTCTTTCCAAATTCGCTTCTTCTAATGCGATATCACTCCTTAAACATTCAGTTACCAATTTGCTTGTATTAAACTCCCATTTCTCAAATGAAATGACTCATCCTTACTATAGCTATTCTGTACACACACACACACACACACACACACACACACACACACACATATACCTCCTATATAGTATCACCCTTGATGTCAGAATACAATTTCTACACCTATGAACAACTTGAACATGCAATGAAAAGAGTTGGACAGTCATGGACAAAATACCAACATATTTCCTTAATAACAAAAATATAAGAATTTTACAAAGCTTTAATGGGCATTTCGATCCACAAATACAATCATAATCCAAAAATTACAAAGTTTAAATAAACTAGAATTTGCTCAAAATGCGACTAAAGTCTTGTTTTACAAAACTAGCTTAAAATTACTAAAACATTTCAAAAATGGAGTGATGTCATAACCCTTGACTACTTGATCTCTTGCTCCTCACCTGAAGATGAGACGGAATAGGAAGGGTGAGCTTGAAGCTCGTGGGTAACATTTTTATAACCAGTAATAAGCAAAACCATTGAAATAATCATTTCCTTTGTAAAAATTCACATTAATGAAAATCATGCATGCATCACTCTTGTCAACATATCATGAGTACATAAGCACATCAAAATGGTTCGGGTGGATCCAAAAACAGAACGTACTACACATTCCCACTTAATGGTCCTATGTAGCCGTGAACTTATGGGAGTTCATGAAGGAGCTCCATGTCACTAGCGGGCAGGTGGGAGAAGTTTTTAACTTGGGTCAACGTGCACGTGACTTAACTTAGGGGACCACCACAAATCCACATACAATATATTTCAAAATCTTGTAAACTTGTTGCCTAAAATGGCACTTCTTGTAAACTTGCTTTTATATATACTTGACGTATATCTTGAAAACTATTCTTGAAAACATGATTTCATAACTATGCATCTTTTCAAAGATATCACTTTCATTGTCTTTTCCTTTTGAAAATCATCACTCAAATCATGTAACAAACATATAGAAGATTTTACAAATCATTCATGAACAATAATGCAACACTTATGATGCAAATGAAATCAGGAAACTTCTTTGATTTAAAGAAAATAGTAATAGCTTATTTACTCTATTATAAACATGTACCCACTTTGATTTCCTTGCTTAAGGACTTGCTCAAAATGCTTCTTCTCTTGTTCCTTTTGTCTCTCTTAATCCCTTTATACAATAACAAAAATCCCACTCAATAGGGTTTTCAACTGAAAATCCCTTAAAGCACAATCACTAAAATTGGTTCTAAAATACTTAAACCCAAACATTTTCTAAATCCCATGAACTAAAATCCTTTCAAAAATTCAAAAGTTTCAAAATGATCTTACCTTCATTCTTCACCAAATGAAGAGATCCTTAGCTCAAAGGGAAGCTCTTCTCTCTTGAACAGCTTCAAAATCTCTCTTGAAGGCTAAGGAATTAAAACCCTAGCTTGTTTTCTCTTCTTTCTCTCTTTCATTCTTTTTCATGTCTCTCTCTCTTATCTCTTTTCTCGTCCACGCATTTTGCTTCTCCAGAATCTTCTCTTCTCATTCATGTTTTCTCCTTTATTTAAGCAAGACAAATAGAAATAAAAATAATTTATTTTTATTTTTATTTATAATTATTATTAATAATAAAATTTATTATTATTTTAAAAGCTTTGAGAAAAAGGGGGAAAGGAGAGGTAGGAGGGAAGGAGGGAAATTTTGAAAATTTTGCAAAAAAGTCCCCCAATTTTTTAAAATTTTATGTACCGGCCGATATTTGACCGGTATTTTTAATACCGGCCGGTACCGACGAAATTGGCCAGTATCGACCGGTATTTTTTACCGGTACCGATTTCCAGCCGGTACCGTTCCGGCCGAAAATCGATACCGGTACAGTACAAAATTAACAACACTGGTCCAACTAAAATGGAAAACCATAACACACACTATGATATGACTCCCACCACTACTCCTCTGTTGACTTATTCTAGAAAGAAGAAGAAAGCACTTGACAAAGAGCAGGTTGTCGACCAAGTCCAGCTTGTTGAGCTGTTAGGTATCCACGTTGAACTAACTCATGAAGATTTGGTCAAGTACTACCATCTAGATTGAGTGGAGCAGTCCATGTCACTCCCCACTAGCCCTTATCACTAACTTCTAGGCATTTACTTGAGTTATTAGCAAATAATGCTCTAGTATAGTTAGTATATATATCCTAGGATTTGTCTTTGTTAAATCATCTGAGATTTGTCAATTGTTATTTTACTTGGAGATTGATCAGCTCGAAAGGATTATTCTATTGGTTGTATTGTGTTTAAGCACTCTACTATCAATAAAAGTGCTTCCCTCATTCTTCCATTTCCTCGTTACCGTTACTACTCCTATCATTTTGGCATCAGAGCAACAAAAGATCCACCATAGTGAACACACGATCCAACCCTTCCACTAACAAAACCACGAACCCAACAAACCCACCCACAAACCTTCCACCCACCGACCACTCTATCACACACTTATCTACCTTCCACACAACAACTACCCACAACCATCGTTGGTTTGGCTGCTGATGTTGCAGCACTCAAAGCCCAATGTCAACAAAACCAGCGCCCACAAACAAGTTATGGGATAGGCAAAAGTTCAGTTCACCCAAATGGAGCTAGAGAAAGAAGATCTTCACATTGGGATGACGATGATGAAGAAGTAGACAATCCAAGCTGGAGTAAACACCCCTATCGGCGCCCCCATACCAAGATGGAGTTTTCGAAATTTGAAGGAGGAGACCCCTGTGGTTGGATCGTTATATTTCCTCTACTATCAAACTCCGGATAAATTTAAGGTTGATATTGCAACTATGTACCTTGAAGGTGACGCACTGGATTTATTCTCATGGCTTAACAATGAGCGACCTCTCGTTTTTTGGGAGGAACTGGTTAAGGCATTGCAACAAAATTATAGTTCTGCTGAGTTTTAGAACCCAGACGAATTCCTAAGTAGCATTAGCCAAACTGGTATTGCTCAAGAATACCGACAAGAGTTTGCGAAGCGATAAGCTCAAGTGACAAATTGGCCTGACCATTGCTTGTTAGGTGTTTTCTTCAATGGCCTACACTAGGATCTTAAAGCAGACGTGAGGATACATAAGCCCCGCACTGTGTACAAGGCCATAAGTTTTGCTTTGGAATTTGAATCCAAATCAGTTCCAAGCTGAGTTACCAAGGGGCTCAATTGGTCTAGCTCATCCCGGTCCAATACCAACTTCTACCCCTCAAAAGCTCCTACTCCATGTGAAAGCCAAAATACTACCACCAGTTTGTCGATAAACACATGAACCCCACCCATGACAACCCAACTATTAACCCAACCAAATTCATCTCGTTGTTGGGAGGTTGAGCGAAAAAATCGAATTGCCAAGGGCTTATGCTTACGCTGTAATGAGAAATTTAGGCCAGGTCACTGGTGCAAATGACAAGGAAGTTGGGGACAATGTTAATGGAGATACCTCACAAGCTGACTTTGCTGAGATTAGCATTCACGCCATTTTGGGTAAGTCAAATGCTACGACAATGAAGCTTAAAGGAACTCTTGGCAATAAGGAGGTTCTAATACTTGTTGATAGTGGGTCCACGCACAATTTCATCGCCAACACCATCGTCAATGACCTTCAACTTCCAGTCCAGTTTGTTCCAACATTTGGTGTACAAATAGGAAATGGAGATGTCATGCGCTGCAATCAGATCTGCCTCAACGTTGAGGTACAACTACCTAGCTTGAAACTTATACATAATTACTTCCTTTTTTCAATAGGAGGAGTTGATCTTGTGCTAGGCATTCAATGGCTTGCATCGCTAAACACTATCTAAGCTAATTGGAATGAGATGTTTCTCATTTTTCATTTAAATGGGAAGAAATATAGGTTACAATGGGTCCCACACAAAGCATTAATAGAAGCTACCTTCCAGTATTTGGTTGCCAAGAGTATTGATTCAGGTGATTCATACCCATATAACCTTGAACTACAACCTTTATTAAATGAATTTAAGACTGCTTTTTAGGAACCTAAGACTTTACCTCCATTTCAACACCACACTCACCACATAACCCTTCTTCCAAATTCCAAACCACCCAATATTAGACCTTACCGCTACCCTCATTATCAAAAATATGAAATTGAAGCTCAAGTCTCTAATTTGCTCTAGTTATGTTTTATACGTCCTAGCTCTAGTCCTTTTGCCAGCCCTTTCCTTTTGGTGAAAAACAAGGATCACACATGGTGCTTGTGTATTGATTACTGATATTTGAACCAAATCACTATCCCAAATAAATATCCCATACCTAATATCGATGAACTACTTAACGGATTGCATGGTGCGACAATTTTTTTCTAAAATTGATTTGCGTTCTGGCTATCATCAAATCCGTGTCAATCTTGAAGACATCCTCAAGACAGCCTTCCGAACACATTCTGGTCATTACGAATTTGTTGTTATGCCATTTTGCCTCATTAACGCCCCATCCACTTTCCAAGTAGCGATGAATGATCTTTTCAAGCCATATCTCCTCAAATTTATCTTGTTTTTTTTAATGACATCCTCATTTATAGCCATTTAATCAAAGAACACCTCCAGCATTTGAAGATTACATTGGAGCTTCTTCGAGACAATCACTTCTTTGCTAAGGCTTATAAGTGTTTGTTTGATTAGGCACAATTTTCCTTTTTTGGTCATGTGGTGTTAGTAAAAGGAGTGGAATTAGACCAAGGTAAGATCAAAGTTGCTAGACCTCTGACTGATCTGAACCGCAAAAATGGATTCATTTGGTCTCCAGCCGCTGAAAAGGCCTTCAATGATCTGAAACAAGCATTGATTTCTATCCCCGCTTTGCGTTTTCCTGATTTTACTCATCCTTTTACGGTGGAGTGTGATGCTTCTTTTGCAGGCATTGGCACTATACTTCTCCAATCAGATCTGTGAGATCCCACATCGATTGGAGATGAGAATGAAGTATGCCTTATAAGGGTATGGATACCTCATCCCCACAAGACGCGTCTTCCCAAGTGTAGGAAGAGCAAAATCGTGAGGGTTTGGCCCAAGGGGCAACCCAAAGTGGACAATATCTGTGGGCGGGTGGTCTGGGCTGTTACAAATAGTATCAGAGCTAGTACTCGAACCTTTATGCCAGCTAGGCTGGGCTCTAAGGAGGTGAAGAGTGTGAGATCCCACATCGGTTTGAGAGGAAAACGAAGTATATCTTATAAGGGTATGGATACCTCTCCCCCTAAGATGCGTTTTCCCAGGAGGGGGAAAAGCAAAACAGTGAGGGTCTTGACCCTGGGGGTAACCTAAAGCAGATAATATTTGTGGGAGGGTGATCTGGGTTGTTACAAATGGTATCAAAACTGGTACCTAAACTGTTGTACCAGCTAGGCTGGCCCCTAAGGGGGTGGAGAGTGTGAGATCCTACATAGGTTAGAGAGGAGAACTAAGTATGCCTTATAAGTGTATGGATACCTATCCCCTAAGACGCGCTTTCCCAAGGATGGGAAGAGTAAAACCGTGAGGGTTTGACCCTAGGGGCAACCCAAAGCGGACAATATCTGTGGGCGGGTAGTATGGGCTGTTACAAATGATATCAGAGCCGGTACTTGAATCGTTGTGCCAGCTAGGTTGGGCCGTAAGGGGGGTGGAGAGTGTGAAATTTCACATCGGTTGGAGAGGAGAACGAAGTATGCCTTATAAGGGTATGAAAACCTCCCCCCCTAAGACGCGGTTTTTCAGGAGGGGGAAAAGCAAAACTATGAGAGTCTTGGCCCTAAGAGCAACCTAAAGCGGACAATATCTGTGAGATGGTGGTTTGGGCTATTACAAGATCATCCCATTGCCTATTTCAATAAGGGTTTCTCCTTCTCTAACTGTTTGAAGTCTACTTATGATAGAGAATTGCTAGCCCTTGTACTTGCTTTACAAAAATGGAGGCATTATCTATTGGGTCGACACTCCTCCTTTCAAACCGATCATTTCAGCCTCAAATATTTGTTGGAGCAGTGAATTTCAACCAATGAACAACAAAGACTCGTCCTAAAGCTGCTCCCTTTCAATTTATCAATTAAATACCGAGTTGGAAAATAAAATAAGGGAGCTAATGCACTCTCTCGTCGCCCACAACACGTAGATTTTCTTGCTTTGGCGTTACCTGTACCCTTGGATTTCATAGATTTGTAGGAAGCTCTTCAAGTGGACCAATATACCCAGGAGATTATGTCATCTTTATCTCAAGACCCCCACTCTCATCCTAATTTTCAATTGGTGAATTAGAAACTATATTATAAAACTTGTCTTATAATTCCTAACAGTTCCACTCTTCGGCAGAAGCTTCTGTCTGAGTCACATAATACCTTATCTGCGGGTCATGGTGGTTACCTAAAACCTTCAAAAAGGTCTCATCTAATTTTTTCTAACCTGGTATGAAGTAAGATGTCTGAGAGTTTGTTCAAAATTGTCTGACCTGTCAAGAGAACAAGTATGAAGCCTTAGCACCAGCAGGTTTGTTGCAACCATTACCTGTTCAAATCGAATTTGGCGTTGGCATGCCCAAATCGGGTGGATTCAATACCATCCTAGTGGTTGTTGATCGACTAAGTAAATATTCACATTTTTTACCTTTATCTCATCCTTTTACGGCCAAATTCGTTGCTAGCCTCTTTTGCAGAGAAATAGTGCGACTCCATGGCATTCAACGCTCTATCCTTCTGATAGTGATGTCATATTTCTTAGTGCTTTCTAGTAAGAACTATTTCGGTTGAGTAAAACTCGTCTACGTATGGGAACTTCTTACTATCCACAATCGGACGGATAGATGGAGGTTGTAAATCATTATTTGGAAGCCTATTTGAGATGTTTTTCTCATGAACAACCGATAGCATGGAGTTGTTACCTTCCATGGGCAGAATTCTCCTTGAACACTGGCTTTCATACTTCCATAGGCACAACACCATTCAACTTAGTATATGGCCAAGATCCACCTCCTATTCATCCCTTTTGTACCAGGAGAAACTTGAATTCAAGACCTAGAAGACCAGTTGATTGCCTGTGATAACATGCTAAAGCTTTTGAAAAACAATCTCTTAAAAGCTTAATCTCGTATGAAGACCCAAGCAGATTCTAAAAGGAGCTGAGTTTTCAAGTTGGCGATGACGTATTTCTCCATCTTCAACCCTTTTGACAACGTTCTCTTGCCAAAAGGAAATATGAGAAATTATCTCCCTGTTTTTTTTTTTTGGGCCATAGAAGGTTATACTCATTGCCTATAAATTGGAATTACTAGCCACAACAAAGATTCATCCCATTTTTCATGTTTCTTGGTTAAGTCCAGCTCATGGCCAGCTACCAAATGTACCTTCAGCTCCTCTTCCGCTTAATTCTAATTTGGAGCTTGAACTCACACCTAACAAGGTCTTAGCTCACTGCTGGATTCAAGAGAATGGACACACAACTTTGGAACTCTTGGTTAGATGGCACGAGCGGCCTCTTGAAGAAGCTAGTTGGGAGAACTATGATCTTCTTGCTGGTCAATTTCCTTCTTTTCACCTTGAGGACAAGGCGAGTTTCTAGGAGGGAAGTACTGATATGACTCCCACCACTACTCCTCTGTTGACTTATTCTAAAAAGAAGAAGAAAGCACGTGACAAGACCAGGTTGTCAACAAAGTCCAACTTGCTGAATTGTTAGGCATCTACGTTGAACTAACTCTTAAAAATTTGGTCAAGTACTACCACCTAGATTGACTGGAACACTCCACGTCACTCCCACTAGCCCTTATCACTATCTTCTAGGCATTTACTAGAATTGTTTGCGAACAATGCTGTAATATAGTTACCATATATATCCTAGGACTTGTCTTTGTTAAATCTATCTGAAATTTGTCAATTGCTATTTTACTTGGAGATTGATCTGATCGAAAGGATTATTCTATTGGCTATATTGTGTTTAAGATTCTTGCACTCTACTATCAATAAAAGTGCTTCCCTCATTCTTCCATTTCCAAGCTACCTTTACTACTCCTATCACACCATCTGGCAAAAATTATCGTTTCGCAAAGAGAATTACAACGTGAGCTAGGTGCTGTGATTCATAACGTCTCCGTATAATAAGCTCCATCGGTTAATCATTGGCGGGAACCTTTTGTCATAAAGTAAGGAGGTGGGAAGAACAAGATATTCCCTTTTGCCTCGTAATATGGAAAGATAAATGGGGGCTACAAGGGTTGCCTAATTACATAAGCATAAGCAAAGAAACTTATGAAGAAAAATCAAGCTCGCTTTGTACGCCTTCCTACTCGGAGTGCCAACTCTGTATCAATTTTGAGGGAGATGTCAAGTGCCTTGACAGAATGTGTCAATGCACCACTGCATATATAGAGAGATTATTTTTAAAAAAACCCTATACATAATGAATGAAATACAGCTAATTGAGATGAAGTGAAGTGGAAGCATTACAGTCAGATCAATAAGTTACCTCGAAATGTAGGTCACTCCAGTTTGTCCAATTTTGTGCACCGTTTCAAGAGTAACGTTGCCTGATGCCTATTACCACCCAAAAGATGGACAGTAGTTAGCCTAAGTTGAGGAGCAAAATTATTTCAACATAACTAATAGCTATCTTTAAGTCAGGAGTATCAAGATTCCAAAAGATCCTAAATAACGGCTTTGATCACCACAAACCATTCCAGATACAATGCTGCAAAAAGCTTCTTCAGCAGAAAACTTAATCCTTATAAATGATTTCCAGCCTCAGAAAGAAAAACCATACCCACAATCAACAGAAGCTACAATAAATGGTAAGTGCCCCTAGTATCTTCCGAGTAAAGTTTCATCCATACAGATCAGAAACCATGCAGATGTAAAACCCACATCAAGAACAGAAGATATAGACACGTAAATAGAGCCAAAATTATAGTAATGATAAGTACTGAAGTTTTATGCTGAAGTAAACGACCGAGTACATGAAGGTGAAACAAAGAAAGAAATAATTTAGTTTATATGAGAAATATGCTTGTAAGATAAAGGAATACCTATATATATATATATATATATATATTAGATTACTTTTCAATAAAAGCATATACATAGGGAGACACAAATATTGTGTATCACACATGGAACATACAAAATACGAAGATGGTCTGTTATATCTTCACATGTGAAAGATGTAACATTTTCATAGTTCCGGTTTCATACTTTATCAAGATTGAAGGAACAAATATACAATCAAGAAATTAGGCATTAGTGACAGCTGTTATAACATCTGTGGACAACTGATTGAAGAAATAAAAGGCACCACTACTGGTGAGTACCTCAGTCTCAAATCTCCCATTGATCAGCTCCACAGCATCATTCAGCATTGATACGTCAACATCTCCATTTGGAAGTGGTATAACCATGTTATCCAGCATTATCCGGGTCAAGGAAGACTTTGTTTGAGATGCATATTGCAATACCTCGTTTACTTCCTCTAATGTCCTGGTCTCAACCTTTATTGAGTTTTTTAGGGGAGCAAGTAGGAAGTCAAGGGATGAGAATTGTTAAATTGATCCAAGAGGAGATATACTACTCACACTTTTGGAGATTCATGTCCAGCCAGCTCCAATCTAATCATTATCAAAAACTCAGCAATCAGGCCATGAAAATTGCAGAACTTACCTCAACCTCCATTTGAAGGTTTTTTTGCTTCAAATACTGATCAACAGCTGTGATGGCATTCACAATACCTCCAGCTATTGATATGTGATTATCTTTTATCATAATCATATCAAATAAGCCCATTCTGTGATTCCTTCCCCCACCAATTAGAACCTATAATGTAAGAATTTTATGAGTCGCATAAAAGTATATATTTCAGTGAAAAAAGTACCATCATGGAGAGCAAGCAAAGAAGTGATCCACACCGCCCACTTATCAACCAAACGTAGACCTGGAGCAGTTTTTCGTGTCTCTAAAATACATGCAGGGTGAGCAGCATCTGCCATAGCCTGTAGGGATCACCATTTAACACATCCAAAAAGCAAATTTAATCAAGTTATCATGTATGCCTTGTTTGATTTGACTCATAAATGTGGATGACACAGCACGGCATAAAATTATTAAACAAAATGACCAGAAATAATTCTAAACATGAACCAGTTATCAAAATAAATTAATGACACTGTGCAAAACTATGCTTTTCCTGTCTTTTTTTCAGCTAGGACGATGTATGCCATCCTTGGATTTGAAGCCTTGGCCATAAAGGAAAATATTAGACTACATTTTTATTATGCCCACCTTCTCCTTATGCATTAATATGTGCAAAATCATAATTGCAACAACAATTAATGACAATCGAGTTGGCTTCTTATATAAAATCAGAACGAAAAAGGGAGAACCTTAGTTAATGTTGCTATTCCACTCATCCGCTGCATAAAATTAAGCACTATTCTTTCAGCTATAACTATGCTGTGTGCCCTTCCTGCATAGAAATAAACTAATTTCAGTGGAGTTATCAAATATTGTTGGAAGTATTAGCTCTACACCTTCACCTTCTTTAGTTTACCAGAAACTTTTCCAAATTGCAGCCCTTTACTTATATAATCTCCATCCTTTCGCGACCACTCTACCTATTGTAAAATCCACATTAAGACTACCAAGCAAACAGACATATCAAGAATAAAAAGAGATTGCAGTCTGTTGATACCTTTAGAGAATGATCCACCTCGTGAAATATCAACTCTGCAAGCGCTATTCCAGCAATTATACCATCCTCCTTTCCCAAGAAATAAGCTTCAACTTCCATGTCCAATGGAATAGTTGCCATACACGTTACATCTCCTGCAGCAGCAATAAAGCTGGTTGGCACAATGCATTTGAGGGGTTGCAATTCTACAAACCCCTATAGTTCCCTCAACTCAAACCTCCTACCTGCCACCAAACCTCCATAGGAAATGGGGACAGAAAAAGACAGCCACAAAGCACATGAACATATGCAGAGATGAAAAAAGAAGTAATTTCAGTTCTTATCACCACCTACATTATCTACACGTCAAAGCACATTCAATTTAGTAAAACATGTATCAAAAGAATATGCATCCACAAAATTTATCACGTTTGTCAATGAGTTAATAGGTGATTTATGTTGACATGCTACTTGAAAATCCAAGCAGTTATGAACTGAACCTCGATCACCAGCATCTTCTGCAAGAGCTAGCTTTATGATGCCCTTTAGGTCATACGTAGGATGTGAAGGAGGCTCTATCACCATAGATTCAAAGGATACTCTGGAACTTCTGATGTCAACTGCAGACATGCTTACAAGCCGCCTGCAAGAATCCACATTACCCAAACAGAATTTGAATGCTAGATGATGCAATAAATTATCAGAAACTTTGCGATGGAAAAAGTGCACAAACCTTGAAGTTAGATATGCACTTGGTAGAGTTAGCGAAGGTTTAAAAATGACCCCAAACATTGTGTTTTTGCATAAAGCTCTTTAGTTTATGTTGCTCAACTGCTTACATATTCATGGAGTCACCAAGCCTACAAGGTGAAAAGCAATATCAGGTGGGACCGATTCATTCATACACTTGAAAATCAGAGTTTACAGTGGATGCCTCATGAGCCATCAAATCTAGAGTCCAAAAAAGGGTGTTGGAACTTTCAATCTTGTGGTATTTAGCCTCCACAGAAACTACACAGTTGTTTAGAAAATAAATGAAAGAGCAATGAGTCTAAAACTGGTTTCACATGAATCATGACTTGTTTGGTAGTTTCTAATGAAAAGATGATGCAACGCGATCAAAGTTGAATCAATGCTATATAAAAACCGAGGTTTCATAAGAAGGGAATAACCCAAATGGAGTAATGTCGCAGGAATCAGAACTTCACTGGACAATTGCAGTGGAGAAGACTTCTCAATGATCACCAACTATCCTTGCATCAATCAAACAACTTTCTTTTTATTTCTTTCCAATTGATGTATATGAAAGCAGAACCTTTTTCACAAGTACAAGCTTTTGTGCTCGTATTTAAATACCACTGAACAGCAGAAAGTTGGAATCTTTCAGAGCAGTTAAAGACAAAAACTCTTATTGTGCACTTTATATCGGATAAGTCAATAGTCCGCAATTTAACCAAATATAGACAAATGCTTTATCCAAAAAAGACCGATTTCGCAAACAGTTGATTACAACATGAGTTTCACAGGGCAAAGCATAAGAAAGCAGCCAAAGTGTAATCCCATAATCAGGCATCATCAAATTCTAAATACTAAACAAAGAAAACAACTTTATCTTAAAAGGAGACATAAAATTCAAAATATACCCAGCCAAGACAGAGAGAAGACTCACTACTGCATAGAAGCCAAGCCAAGAGAAAGAGAAAGAGTGACCTGTTTCTCCTATCTTCTAAGTTCTGTACATTCGAGAGGTGATGAAACTAACCCAAGTTAGAGATTTAGCACCCATGCTATGATGTCAGGTAATAGAGAGTGGGCTTGAGAAGCGTCCAAATTCGGTGCCCATTTTAAGTCATACACATAAGTTGAGGCCCAATTTCGTTATGTTCCCGACTTCTCAGATTTCCTGTTAAGATTTTGTTAATTAGTATTTTAGTGATATTTTAATTCAACGAACAATTATCCAATGAAGTGTCTCATAGTAGCAGAATATCAAGTCATTCTGTAAACCCTTTTGAGTTAATTTGCCAAAAGAAATCAAAACATTTCATTATACAGCTTATTCAAGTTTTCTTATTAAAAGTTACATCATTATGTGTTGATTTTTTGGGTATATTTTTGGATTTTGTCTTTTGTTTTACCTTTTGCCTTTTTAATAAATATAAAAATCTATTTGATTGTTATGCATAGTCTAAGAAAAATTAAGCCTATGTGGCTTAAAAGTAAAAAGGCCCAAACAATGGATGTCCTATAAGATATTTGGCCAATTACCGGGCATGTGAAGTAGCAAAAAGTCCAAAATGGGGAAGATGTGCGTGAACGTGCAATAGGTTAGTAGCGGACATGATAAAGAGCAATGGAAGTTGGGAAGTTAAAAAGAGAAATGATTGAGACCAAAAGTTCGAGAACAACGTATGGTAAGAAGTTAACTAGAACATGGAAAGTTAGGAAAACTACAAGGAAGTTGAAGTTGATAGGATTGTATAAATTCACTAGTATCAAAATACAAAGGGACAGGCAAAAAATATGCACGCAGATAATAAGACTGTTCCAACAAAAACATCTTGCTATTATTTCAAGTTTCTTAATTTTGCACCGTTTACTTATACTTATTGTTATCTCAAATTTCCTTTGCAGCCTGTACTCTTCTTTTGCCTAAATCAAATAATCTTTTTTTGTTCAAATTTTGTTTTAACATGTTTTAGCATCTTGGTAGCTTAGAATTTTATTTTTTAAGTTTCTTGAAGCCCACATATATCATTAATAAGAAGTCAGGTACAAATTTTGGGAGAATTCCTCCTTAACATACTCGAATTTGAAGTTGATTGTATAAGCAACTAACAATATGGCACGCCCAATAGAACATAATGTCGTGTACGAGGAATGGAAAAAATCGCTTTACCTCAAACCCTGGAGAAAGAAACCCCTACTATAGTTGGGAATGAAGGTTTTGTATTCTAAATGACTGGGAATCTTAAGAAGACAACTTCGCCTTCAGTTAAGCCTCTTGCTAATGAGAATCTAAAATCATTGAAACCATCAACACCAAATGATATTGTTCGTATAAATGAGATTTCAAATTTGATGTATAACTCAACCTTCACAGTTGAGGCATTCAAGATACTAACATAGAAGTTGGAAAAACTTTTTACCACCTTAGTACATATTACTGCACAGAATTCTCCTTCTCTAGCAAGGCAGATTTCTAAAGGACTTAAGTGGGCATCTTGCACCAAATGTGATAGAAGTTGGCAAGTGAAGTTATACCCTTGGCTTCTTCTTTTGAGAACGAAAGTACATTTCTTCTTACAAAATAAATGATGTTCTCATTCCACTTATGCACATTAATTTAGAAAATGGCCAATAGGTGGTTAGGCCCCAAGCTCTTTGTAGACAAGGATTTAGTTTGGAAGCTGATGTTAATGGACTACATTATAGTTTTGGGGGAAATCTTATGGATGTAAATCATAATCGTATTATTGATCCTTTGTAAATAAGACTGCAAGTTGAAATGGAAGTTGTTAGAGAAGTCGTTTTTGTATAGGCCTAGTTTAAGGTAGCTTGGTCGTTATATAAGATGGCAAATTATCCCTGTAGCTATATAATTCCTAAATTTAATTTTTTTTCTGGTGAAGATGGCACATTGCTATATTCACCATTTAGTGTAGAGAATTGGCTGACTATAAACTTTTCATACTTTCAAGCTTAGATTGTTTCTAAATTTGTTGACAAGCATGACCTTTTTTCGGTATGCTTTATTGTCTAGGAATTATGTCTTTTCGTAGGCTGAAAATGAATAGACTATTTCATAGTCAGTTTTTCAGAACTAAACATGAATTTCGTATAACTGAATTATCTAAAGTTGCTTAGAAAAGTTGCGAGAATATAGACATGTTTATCAACTGATTCAAGAAGATGAAAAGTCGATGTCGGATTGTACTCTAAAGATCAAGAATGTGAAGTTAGCATAGAGGAAATCCCGATATTGAACTTTGAAAAAAATTCCAAGGTGTAGAATTTTGTAATTTCTATGAATTGGTAATAATAGTATTTGAATATAAAGATCTTCTTTGGGAAGAAGGACATAAAAAAAAGCTCAATTGGTGCTTATTTTATGAAGTTGAATTCATATGATTCAATAGTGGCCAAAGTTAAAATCCTTGTAACTTGTGTTTGCCGCCTTTAAAGTGGAAATCTCTTGACTTTAGAAAAAATACAAGTTACTCAGATTTAGTACATATTTGACACCTCCAGAATAGAGGAAAAATGTGATCTTTTGTTACAAGAAAAATTGATTACTTAACTATCAAAGCATAGAATTCCCACAAAGGAAGACATCAGAAAGAGGGACTACTATAAGTACCATAATACATGGAGTCACCCGCTGAATTCATACTGGGGATTCAAGAATGTTATCTAAGATAAAATCAAAAAAAGAATTATGTTGTTTGTTGAAGATAACCAAACCATATCAATAGATGAAGATCCATACTTACCAGTTGCAATTGTTAATGTAATTGAGTTCTTACACATCTTCTATTGGATGCTAAGAGGAAGCTAAGATTATAGAAGATCAATTGGCACCAATTGCAAATTTAATTATTGATATTTTTGTTCCCAATTATAGTTTAAATGCTAATGTTAAGACCAAAAATCAATGGATTCCCATAATCCAGCAGAAACTAAAAATTGTAGGGCAAATCATAAAACATAATTCACTCAAATCTTTAAGAAAAGATTTAATCCTCGAATTCCAATTTTTTAGCATGGACAACTGTCTCAGATACCACCATCTTATTAGTGGACAAAAGAGAAGGCTTCAATGAAAAAAGTTGTTGCCTGGTTTGTAAGAAGTAAGCCATTAACATTAGACAAGCCAACCCCAAGGAAGTTGTTAGCCCCGAATTTTTTTTATGTTATTAAGCATGATTAAAGGAAATTAAAGCATTAATAGATAAAATTAAGATGACATTAATTAAAT
>JANZLC010000003.1:29239190-29255083 GCA_026413385.1 Erythroxylum gracilipes
TTGAAAAAGGAACATACATTTAAATGCTTTTTAGCAACAGCAACAAGTGTAAGCTGAAGTTGATGTGCAAAACAATGAATGTAGTAAGCACAAGAATTTTCCTTCAAAATTAGACTTTTAAAACCATGAAATTCACCTCGCATATTACTAGCTCCGTCATAACCTTGACCTCTCAAGCTAGCAAGACTCAAGCCATAGTTAGAGAATAATGACTTGATACCTTTCAAAAGTGAAGTTGTACTTGTGTCACGTACATGCACAAGACCAAGAAATCTTTCAATGACACATCCAAAACTATCAACATACCGAATAACAACTCCCATTTGCTCTTTTACTGACACATGTCGACATTCATTCACTAAAATAGAGAACAAATCATCACCCATATCTAAAATAATGGCCTTTGTTGTCTCAAATGCAGCTACATTGATGATATCACGTTGAATATCGGCTAATGTAAGTTTGAGATTTTCAAGAGCATTCCCTAGAACAACATTCCTAATTTCTTCATTGTTAAAAGCTATGAATTTTAGTAATTCTAGAAAATTCCCTTGTTTGTTGAATTCTTATACTCATCATTTCCCCGAAAAGGCAGCCCTTGCATCAAGAGATAACGAAGACACCCTATTGATGCATTTGGCCTACATCGATATTTAATTTTTGATTTCTCTGATTGCCTTGAAAAAGCTGACTTAATAGATTGGGATTGGTTCATTAAATTTTCACAAGCAATTCGACAATGATTATGATCGGAGTCATGATTTCCTACATGTTCTCTTAATCTTGTTTTCTTTCGTCAAGCACTAAAACCCTCAGATACAAAATTAGTATGTTTTCTTTCATGATCAACTGAAAAAAGATAACAATATAAGCAGTATGCAACATTTTTTTCAACACTATATTCCAACCAATCCTTGAAATTATCAAACCATGATACAGTAAATCTTCACTTATGATCTTCATCCATGGTTTGAGAAAAGTTATGATTTCGAGGTTGACAAGAACCTTTTAATAAATAAGCTCTACACACCTGATCTCGTTTTTTAGGAGGATACTCCATTATATTAGTTCTCAATCTTGGATCGGAAGGAAGATTTTCTAAGTCAATCACAAGTTCTTCAATAATAACCTCCTTCCATGTTGGAGGTGCTTTATTAACATTTTGATTTAAATCACACGATAATAACTGAACAGTCGTTCTTAATTTTTTAAAGTATTTTTCCATAACTGCAAAATAAAATAAAAAGTTAGAACCAATATTTACTAATTCCATCAAAGAGGTAGCAGCTGTCAAATATACTAAAAAATAATTGGATCTCCTTCTCTTATATATATATATATATATATATATATATACTAATTCCATAAAAGAGGTAGCAGTTGTCAAATATACTAAAAAAAATTGGATCTCCTATATGTATATATATTTCCTACTGTTCATAAGCCTAAAAAACTTATTCTCTACCGCAACAACTTAGTTAAATTATTGATCAAACGGTCATACATGTATTTGCTGAAACATCCCTAAATCCTGTCATGGAATAAATATTATAAAACTTGTCGATATAAAAAGTAGACGTGAAGGAAGAACAAAATGTCAAGAAAAACGATCAGACATGCCAATTAGCTATGAATAAGTATTACGCAAGAGTAAATCTAGTTTAGCTCGATCACGTAGGAAAAAGGTAGGAAAACATTGATGATCCAGATTTGAGTTCCAAAACTACCCTGAAAGCTTTATGTTTTTCCTATTGTCAATCTCTTTCCAGATTGGAGCAGCAAAAATTTCAGTATCAAATTTACGAGCAATCTCAAGAAGCGAAGGAAAAGCAACTTCAAAGCAGGTTGGCAAGTGCATAGGATCTTCCACAAGAGCAACGTATGCCGTGTCAGTTATCAAAGATAGGGTTATATATATATATATATATATATATATAAATAATTAAAAATAAAAAATATTTAATTTTTTAAAATCTTAGGGGGGCCAGTGAATAACTCCGTCCTTGCCTATCGACAGCGTTCCCTGGCCAAAAAGAAATATGATAACTTATCTCCCCATTTTTTTGGGCCATACAAGGTTATACATCAAGTTGGACATGTTGCCTATGAATTGGAATTATCGGCCACAGTAAAAATTCATCTCATTTTTCATGTCTCTTGGTTACGTCCAACTCATGGCCAACTACCAAATGTACCTCCAGCTCCTCTCCTGCTTAACTCTGATTTGGAGCTTGAACTTATACCTGACAAGGTCTTAGCTCACCGCTGGATTTAAGAGAGTGGACACACAATTTTGAAACTCTTGGTTAGATGGCACGATCAGCCTCTTGAAGAAGCTAAAATTATGATCTTCTTACTGGTCAGTTTCCTTCTTTTCGCCTTGAGGACAAGGCAAATTTCCAGAGGGGAAGTACTGATACAACTCCTACCATTACTCTATTGACTTATTCTAGAAAGAAGAAGAAAGCGCATGATAAGGAGCAGGTTGTCAACCAAGTCCAGCTTGCTGAGCTATTAGGTATCTACGTTGAACTAACTCCTGAAGATTTGGTCAAGTACTACCACCCGGATTAATTGGAGCACTCCACTTCACTCCCCACTAGCCCTTATCACTATCTTCTAGGCATTTACCACCTGGATTAATTGGAGCACTCTACATCACTCCCCACTAGCGCTTATCACTATCTTCTAGGCATTTACTTAAGTTGTTATATTGTGTTTAAGATTCTTGCACTCTACTATCAATAAAAGTGTTTCCCTCATTCTTCCATTTCCCCGCTACCTTACTACTCGTATCATAATCTATCTTGCAATACCAGTTGTGGACAAGCCCTTCAATCATACATTCATCCAGAAACAAGCAAAAATACAAAAGAGGGTGATGAACTGAAAATATAACTGACAAAAGCACAGCAGTGAAAGAAACAATGAAAGGCTCATGTGATAGATTATAGTTCTTCAGAATGCAGACAAAAGGAACACATCAACAGCGCTTGTTACATCTAACCTCTTCTCAGCCGCTCGACTATGATCATAAACTAACTCCCTACTCATAATAATTTGTTAATTGTTTGCCTAAACAAAGTATGGTTAGAGAACAGGCATTGTTGAGAGGCCATATCAAATGTTCTTTGAAAGAAAGTTGGAAAAAAACAACATAGATTTCTACTAGTGTGATAATCAGGTCAGAGGAGGTCTTCTTTATGGTTATCTCAATTTCACCCAAAACATTCTGTGGTTAGGAATCCATAGCAACAGCTTTCGGTAGAGGACGCAACTGGAGGGCCGGTAATTGGGATGTCAGAACTATATCAGAAAGCACAAAGAGCTTCTTTTCGTTAGAAACACCATCTCCAACAATTCCAAGTTCCTTCCTCACTTCGTTTGCCAGCTCTATGACCATATCATCCTCATGACCTGTTATTGAATCTCTATGACTAAGTATAGGAACAATAACTCCGAAACAGAAAGTTCCATGTTCGACTATCAAAAAAAAAAATATCTTACCGATATCATACATGGCCTTCTCTAGCAGGAACAAATAGTCTCTGTTGTTTCCACAAGGTCCAAAAGCCGTTGCGATTTGCCTGGAGATGGAATAAAAATTTTAACCATGTTTATAGGCAATGAACATGAGAACAAACTAGTACAAATAATAGAATTGGATTAGGACATCCAGCATACCTAGCCATTTCTTCTAACGGGGCAGGACCCAAGTAGTACTTGTTCGATAGTTTATCCGGAGTGGACGTGAAACTGCATACCAGGATAATGATCATAAGTTGATTCGCACTAAATAAAAATGAAAAGAACAAATAAATAAGAAGTCGACTTACACAATAACCCCTGTTATAGAAGGAACTGAGGGATCCCCTTCCTGAATTCAACAATGAGAAAAAGATTGGTGATGAGCACACAGCAGGAATAAAAGTAATCACAATTGACAACTTCAGACATGAGAATTCTGTAAGAACATGCCATAATCTGACCTTATAAAAATTTATGAGCGTCTTTTTATCATATTCGCATTCCCTGCGCTCCAAATACTACAGAAAGAAAATAAAAAACAACACATCAGATACACCAGACTAAGTTCAAATGAATTCAATCACATGTTTCTGCCAAACTGCCTATTTTCAACATAACTATAGTCAATACTAGGTTAGTTTTTCTTTTTTTGAAAAGTCAATACTAGGTACATCAAAAGCACTTACCTCCATAGCCAATCTTTCCTTTTCAGGGCCTCCACGAACACAATAAGCAGCACCCCACTACAACACATGTGGGAAAAAATTCCAAGTTAAGATCAAAGGATAAAGCAGGTCGAAACTTAATCAATGGTGGAAAACTATCATGAAATAATTAGAAAATATTTTCAATAAAAAACTGATACTTACACAAACAGCTCCTTCCAAATATTCCAATGTGCAGGTTCTTGCAGGATGTTCTGGTGTACCTCTGTGATCAATGCAAGCTGGAGTATGCAGCACAAGGTAAGAATTTTTAGTAAATCAAATTTGTGGACAATTAAACAATTGTGAGAACACACTTAATATACTAACGGTGACCGTATACATACCAAGATCGAAGACACGCCTATAGTTCTTGATGAAGCCTATCACTTTTTCATCAAAATCAAATCCTGGGTTCCAGACCAATGAACCATAACCAAAAACCCAGAACACCATTGTGGCTTAACCCTGAAGATAAAGTTTTATTAGTAAATAATCCTTCATACTACGAGAATAAAAAGGCAAATCCGCATATTAATATTGACCCTTCTATGTGAAAGAACAGCCAGATCCTTCAAAGTAGCAATGCATTAGGCTTTACTGTTGAAAATGACTATTCAAGTTGAAGATCGCAGAAACACACTCAAACCCTCATGGTAATTATCCCAGAAAAAAGAAGAGTTATTTCTTAGGTTATCAATCACTCCAAAGGCACGGAGTAAAAAGGTGTGGTCCAGTCAACCGAATCATTTATTATCTCAAAGATGAGCTGTGCTCATTCATTACCAATCAAAAGCAATACTCGTTATGGAAGACATCAAAAGCAATATTACCATAGTAATAAGCAGAGTCATCGCATTCAATAATGTTCTTTATTTTCATGGATTTGGAAAGAAATAAATGCAAATTAAATTATAGGGCTTGAGAGTTTTTGCCAAACTCGTAAAAAATTGAATATTATAACATTAAGATTCTTTATAATCTTAAACATACCAGCAATTACAATGCTTTTACAAAAAATACAAAAATAGCATGTTCATATTCATATGTCGAGATGGGGTTGCACTGAACCAGAAGCTAAACTACAAAAGACCAAACAACAATGCCCATATGTTTCTTTAGGCTTTCGATCGCCCCATTTCACAAGTAAGCAAACAGGACGTAATATTATGACACTGAGCGGATAGTAAACATGAAACGGATGCAATAACAGAGACAAACAATCAAACATGAAAAGGGCAAGATGAAGGAACAATTTCTCACAAGAAAAACCAACGAAACCTCCGAGAGAAAACGGAAAGGAATGTGTGGTAACCAGAAAACAAGCTGTATCTCTGATATGACCGAGAAAGCCGAGATTTTGGACGAACTAGAAGCGAGCAGGAGGGCCGACACGGAGAGAAACAGGAGAGAGAGAAAGCTAAACGAGGAGGGTCAACTTCAGAATCTGAAGATGTTTTTCTCGTGAGGGTGTCTGTAGATTGATTCTCTCCGTCTCTCTCACTCGCACACTCTCCGTTCCTCGGTGCTTGGGAGGGGAGGGGATAACGAAACGGAGGTGTCGGAGGCTCTCAATTTATGCAGGCCTAAGGTCCAAAATCAATCCAACAATCTCTGAACTAATCCTGTGGGACACACACAACCGTGTCCATGTGCCAGCTATGCCATTACCTTTTTCTCATGTATCTTTATCTATATATATATATATAGTTAGTCCGAAATCTTATAATAAGTACTCCCTCTTATTTAAAAGAAAAGTTGTTTTAGAGAGATACATATTTATTAAAAAAGTTAATAAAATATTTGACATATCCTTATTAATTAGGTGTTGAATTGTCTTAAAAATATAATTTGTGTAATCAGGATGTGAGAAAAATTAAAAGGTAATATTAGAAGTAAAATTATAACATGTATGAAAAGTCACAAACGATACTTATTTTGAATAATTAAAATCATTTAAAACAACTTTTATTTGAGATAAAAAAGAGTAAGATTTAAGAAAGTTTGATAGTACACAACCTTGTTCTTACATATAATAGAGAGGCTATTTTTAATAGACCACGTATAAATATCATGTCATGTCTGATGTATGTGCAATGTTTGATGTTTTTGATGCATACCACACCGAGTACGTGATCAATATTTTAAATTTAACCCGACCATTAGCATGAGACTGAATAGGCTAACGGGTTAGCACATCATAGATAGCATAGCATATGCATGCATTGCCCATGAAATGAGCGTCTAGATACATTGAATCTTGATCACTTAATGACACCGTCAAGTTGGAAACCGTGCGTGGTGTGTTATCTAAGAGTCAAAAAGCAGGAGAACAACAGAATGGTACAGTTACAGGTTCATTGTACCTAGACACTTTGTGATGACGTTGGAGGTTGGGTAAGTTTGTTTATAAGTAACGTCAAACTGCGTTTAGATTATGTTTCACATCTGTTAATTGTGATTAATTAGCGCTAACTAGATTAGCTATTCCTATAATTAGCAGCTATCTTAGTCATATCAATAAGTCAAATGAACATTAAAAACGAAAAAGAAAAGTTGGCTAGTCCAATTCAAACCTAAAGTCTTGGTCTAAGGCCTAAGTTGTGTTTTGCGCCAACCCGACTTGACCATGTCGGAGATGGATCGAGTTATCGGGTCTGGTATCCACTTGTCCGAATAATAATTGTTACGCGCAGCCACTTGAACGTGCCAGCAAAATCTTAGACTCCGTGCAGTCCATTTTAGACTATATAATTAGATATCTCTTATTTAATTCAAGAAATTTTATAAACTTTACGATTAAATATAGCATTAATTTAATTTAATTTTTTCTTTTTAATTTTACTACTTATTGGATTCTTAATATGTTAATAATTACAATTCATAGTTATAATTTTATTTTTAGCTAAATAATACCATAACTCGGATGAACATATTTTCTTTATATTAATTTTTTAAAACTTAAGATTAAAAATACTCAAAATAATATTATTTTTGTTGGACCATTCAAACTTTTTAGATCAAATCAAGTTAGGTCTAAGTCCTTACTTTTAATTAGACATAAAGGATAAAATTCGTCTCTAATCTATTTAGGTTCATCTTTGTTAATTATTAATTGATTTATAATTAATATTAATAACATTTTTAAAATATAAAAATAAGTTTTTAAAATTTTAAAAAATTATAGAAATTTTATAAATATTTAAAATGCTATAAATATCTAATATTTTAAAAATTAAACCGGAAGTTAAACCTGTAAGATGAGAGAATTAAGATTTAAAAGGTTCAACTAATATTAGACCGTCAAAAAATGGTTAAAGATTGAATAAAATTAAAGAATTTAAAATATATTTAAAAGATATTGTAAGAAGTTAAAATTTAATTAAAAATATTATTAAATGAAAATTAATTGATTAATTTTATTTATAAAAACTTATTAATTAATAAAAATTAACATATTAATTAATAAATTATCATATTTTAACAATAAGAATTATCAAAAAATCGAATCAAAAAGTTAAACGGTTAAAATTTTTTACGGTTAAATCGACCGAATCAATTGAATTTTTTAATCATTAGAATTATCTATGTTTCATTCGAGATTTCAATTTATGAAATTAATTATTTTATTCATTAAAAAAGAAATATAACATTTTGTTAATTTTCTTATTCCATCAATTTTTCATTTTAGTGAAACTATAACAAAAACAATTTATAAAAATATCCAAAGCAATCTTATAATCACTTCATAATTTTATTTACACGAACATGACACTTAGGAGAAGAATACGTAGGATCTTGTTTGATTGATGACCCCTCAAGTAATCTAACAGTGAAAGTCAAATAATATTCAAGCATCTGAAAGTTCAAAATTTCTGAGTTTTGTATCTCAAATGTAAAGTTGAAATAAGCAGTGATGCCATAAGTTATTGCTTTCTTCAAAGAAACGTGATAAAATTAGGGCAAAACTCAAAATTGAAGAAACACAGGCACACTTATGCTGATAGAGAGACTGATCATGCTTAATGTTTTTAGGTATTTTTCTCTCTATTTCATAGTTCTTTGTTATTCATTCTTGTTTCTTAATTTAAGAACATAAAATTAATATTGAGTTAGTGGGTAGTTTAATCAGATTGGTGAGTAGTTTAATTTCCTTCTTTCATATTGTTCATGAGATTGTTTCCTTATTTTTTCTCATTCCATGTTTATGTAAAGCTATTATAAATAGCTGTTGATTATTAAATAAAAGATGCAATCTTCAAAATAATTTCTTTATGTGTTTTATTTCTTTTATTGTCTTTTCTTCTCTTCCAATTTTTTGTTTCATGGTATCAGAGACAGGTTCATAACTTTGGTATTATTCAAGTTTTCTTTGTGAGGGTTTCATTGTGGAAGAAAGGTTTAGGTTGTTCCAATGGAAGTCTCTAATGGAGGAAATAATTTAAATGGGATGGAGAAGCTTGTAAGCAACAATTACAAGCATTGAGGATTGTGTATAGAGGCATACCTTCAAGGTCAGGATTTATGGGATTTGATTATTAGTTCAGAAGCAAGGTTCTTGCAAATGTTCCAAGATAATGTAGAAACATGTAGGAAGTGGAAGATCAAATGTGGGAAGGCTCTCTTTGCTTTGAGGACATCAATAAGTAAAGAGTTCATTGACCATATACGGGATCTTTAACACTCCAAAGGAGGTTTAGGAGACGCTAGAAAGGCTGTTTATCAAGAAGAACACAACAAGGTTGCAATTTCAGAAGAATGAGCTGGCCATGTTGAAGTAGGGAGGTATGTCTATTTTTGAATATTTTTTAAAAATTAAAAATATTTATGTTGAGATTTCAGAAATAAACATGGATGAGAAAATTAGTGAAGCACGTTTGTGTCGGTATCTCATTCGTGGGTTGAAGAAGGAGTACAATCCTTTTGTCACTTCTATTCAATGATGGGCAAAAGAAGCTTCTGTAGAAGAAATAGAGAATGTACTCTCTAATCAGGAAGCTCTGGCAAAGCAGATGTCCAAGAATTCTGATTTTGATGCTATTCTATTTTCAAATGGAAAGAAACATAAGTCCAAGAATATGAGCAAAGAAGAAGAATCCAGGCAGAAAAACAAAGAAGAAGAATCAACTAGAGAGAAGGTAATAGTTCACAAAAGAAAGCTATTAAATGTTACAGGTGTCAAAAAATTGGGCACATCAAGAGAAATTGTGGTGTGAAAATTTAACAAAGCAAATACGACATGCACAAATGATAAAGAAGCCTAATTAGGAGCAGTGCTTTATCGTTGAAGCTGTAAAAAACTATGCTAGCAACATCAAAAAGGAGGAATGGATTGTAGATTCTGGATGTTCTAACCGAAGATGATTCTTTGTTTTCTGAGGTACGGGATCATGGTGGAGATCGAGTCATCATTACTGCTGATAATTCTACTTATCCAATAGTAAAAGAGGGTGTTGTGATTATTGAAATTGGTGATAATGCAACCAAAAGCCTAAAGTTGGATGATGTATACCATATGCCAGGTTTGACTAAAAATATAGTTTCAGTTCCTCAAATTACTGATTCTGGAAAGTATATTTTGTTTAGTCCTAATGATGTAAAGGTGTTGGAGAATGTGGAAATCTTTTTTGTTGATGTTCTTCTTACTAGCAAGAAGAAAGGATCTTTGTATGTTTTATCAATAGGATAAGCTTATGTGAAGAAAACCAGTCTGACTGATAGTCCTGCAATTTGGCATGCTCGTTTGGGACATGTGGGCTACCAAATGTTGTAGCAGATTTCTTCCAAAAGCTTGGTGAATGGCATTCCAACATTGAAGAATGTTTAGGAAGATGTCAATTTGGCAAATCACATCATCTTCCGTTCAAAATGTCATCAAACTGGAGATCCACACCTCTTAAGTTGGTGCATACAGATTTGATGGGACCAACAAGGACACGAAGCTATAGTGGACATCGATATGTCATGGTATTGGTGGACGATCACTCAAGGTTTACTTGGGTGAAGTTTTTGAAGGAGAAAATGAGCTTTGGTCAAGTTTATAGAGTTCAAAGATGTTGTTGAAAAGGAGCTTGGGAAGAACATAAAGTGTCTTCGCAGTGACAATGGCGGTGAGTTCATGTCTGATGAATTCTTTAAATTTTGTGATGATAACAGTATTGCTCGACAGATGACTTGTCCAAATACCCCGCAACAAAATGGAGTTGCGGAAAGGAAGCTCGCTTACTTAACTTCAATGTGTCTTTCATGGGTGTGTGACAAAAATGTTCCTCAGGAGCTTTAGGCGGAAGCTACACAGTGTGCTTGCTATGTTAGCAACAGGTTGCCTCCTTGGCCAGGTACACAAAAATGTCCTTTTGAGTTGTTGTATGGTAATAAGCCTAATGTGAGTTATTTAAGGATTTTTGGTTCTATTTGTTATGTCCATATTCTTAAAACTAATAGAACCAAACTTGACCCAAAAGTAAAGAAGTATGTTTTTGCTGGATATGACTCACATAGGAAAGGATGGAGGTGCATGGATCCAGAGACAATGAAGTATACTACTTCTAGAGATGTGGTGTTTGATGAGGTATACTCTTTATTTTCTACTCAAAAGTTTGTGGTCCTTGGTGATGGTAAAGGAAACTTGGAATCTTTATTTCCTAAAATGCATGCACCAAATATTGAGGAAGAAGAGGATGTTCCCCCAGTTCAAAATGCCAAAAGGAGAGATGATGATGAGTAACATGAAGTGAGAAGGTCAACAAGGGAGAAAAGGCAACCAAACTACCTTAAGGACTATGAGGTAGCACTCAAAAATTGTACTGTAACTTCTTGTTTCTTTACAGGAGCATTTACTGCAGAAGAACCAGGAAGTTATGAAGAAGCTAGGGGCTATCCAGATTGGGAGAAAGCCATGCAAGAGGAAATTGATGCTTTAAACAAGAATGAGACATGGAATTTGGTACCTAGGCCAGAAAAAAGCAAGCCAGTGATATGCAAGTGGATATTTCGCTTGAAGAAAAAGGATGATGGCACCATTGACAGGTTTAAAGCTCACTTGGTAGCTCGTGGTTTCTCTCAATCATATGGTTTGGATTATGAAGAGACATTCAGCCCAGTAGCTAAAATGGTCACTGTAAGAACTCTTATCTCCCTTGCTGCTTTTAGAAGTTGGAAATTGTGACAGCTAGATGTTAAGAATGCTTTCTTGTATGGAGAGCTAGATCGCGAGGTGTTTATGGAGCAACCTCATGACTTTGTTTCTAAGCAATTTCTAAGTCATGTTTACCGGTTGAAGCAAGCATTGTAAAGCAAGCGCCTCAGGCTTGGTATGGTAAGGTAGCATCATACCTTAACTTTTGTAGTTTTAGAGTTTTTGATTTAGATTCTAGTTTGTTTATTAAATTAGAATCAAGTGTGCATCTCTTGGTATTATTATATGTTGATGATATGATAATAACCGAAGATAATGAGTTAGAAATTTCTATTTTGAGGAGTGACTTGGCTATCCATTGTGAGATGAAAAATCTGAAAAAATTGGATGTTTTCTTGATTTGAAAATTGAAAAGACAGGTCAAAGTCATTTCGTTTCTCAAAAAGGTTATGCAAGGAGCCTTCTGGATCACTTTAGCATGGGGGAGTCGAAGGAGAAAGCTACTCCAATAGAACCACATTTTAAATTGAAGAAAGATGAAGGAAAATTGTTGAAGGATGCTAGGAAATTTCGGCAACTTGTTGGTAGTCTAATTTATTTAACTATCACAAGACCTGAAATTTCATATTCTGTTAGAATTGTCTCACAGTTTATGTAGGAACCTAGGACTCCCCATCTTGATGTTGCTAAGAGGATTTTACGTTTTGTAAAAGGAACTCTTAGCTATGGACTTTGGTATAAAAGATGTGATAATTTCTTCTTGAGTGGGTTCATTGATGCAGATTGGGTAGGAGATACCAATGATCGCCATTCAATGATAAGATATTGTTTCAGTGCAAGTTCAGCAATCGTTTTTTGGCGCAACAAGAAGCAAAACATCATTGCTTTATCAAGTACAAAGGCAAAATATGTAGCTACAACTATGGCTACACAAGAGTGTATTTGGCTGAAAAGGTTGATTAAAGATATGGTGTCTGAGACTGAATATGCTGTGCAAATCAAATGTGATAATAAGAGTACCATCAAGCTTGCATCAAATCCTGTCTTTCATGCACGAACAAAGCATATTGAGGTTCGTTATCATTTTGTTCGTGAGAAGGTGTTAAGTGAAGAAATTGAGTTGATGAACATTCGTACCAATGATCAAGTAGCTAACATTACCAAGGCTTTGGTGAAACCAAAGTTCCAATACTTCAGAGAGGCTCTTAGGGTTGTTGATAATGAGTTTGCACTAAGGGGGAGTGATAAAATTAATGCAAAACTCAAAATTGAAGAAACACAGGCACGCTTATGCTGATAGAGGGACTGATCATGCTCAATGTTTTTAGTCAATTTCTCTCTATTTCATGGTTCTTTGTTATACATTCTTGTTCCTTAATTTTAGAACATAAAACTAACATTGAGTTAGTGGGTAATTTAATCAAATTAGTGGATAGTTTGATTTCTTTCTTTCATGTTGTTAATGGGATTGCTTCCCTAATTTTTCTCATTTCATGTTCATGTAAAGCTATTATAAATAGCTGTTGATTATTCAATAAAAGATGCAATCTTCATAATAATTTTTCTGTGTTTTATTTCTTTCGTTATCTTTTCCTTTCTTCCAATTTTTTGTTTCAAAACGGTAGAATTAGAAACTCAGGTTGGATATCAACAAAACACTGTGATGAATCCCAGGAATGCTTTGAAGAGGAAGAGGCTCAGGGAATTGAGTTGGAAGAAAGCGCCTTGAAAAGTCTGAAAAGGAAAACTCTCGCGGTTCAAGGCAGAGATCAGAAAGTCGTGTAGAACAAGGACCTTGGACATCCTAAAGACAGGAAGTCCTTGAGTTAATAAAATATAAAGCTCTTAGAGAAGTTCCATGAAAGATGAGAATCACAGAAGAAAAGGAGCAAATGATAGTGTTGAAACTACGTAGCAATGCAAAATTGATCCATGCCATAATTATCGGCAACATTCCTGAGACCTTTAACTGGTGCTTTTGACCAGAAAAGAACCCTGAGAATCTCCATAATCAAATAGTGAGTACGCAAGGAGTTAAACTTATTGCATGCTTTGAGAATAATTGTGAGCCACCTTAATCAGTTTCAGAGTCTGGTTCAAGTAATGTCACTGATGAATGAATCTAGTTAAAATTTTCCTAATCACCAGCATCCTTGACCTGAACATCTAGGAGAGATTTTGATTAACTGGGCTTTAACGTTGTATTTGGCAGCAAGTTTATCAATCCTTGAATATGCCTTGCTTTGCATTGAAGTTAATGATGAGAACAAACAAGATTAAATGGAGGCAAAAGTACAAGTTCAAGCATCAATGTCTTGGATATCCAGTTTCTACGAGTGCGTAACTGATCGATAAAATAAGTAACGTGATCATTTCAAAACTGATCTGCAAAACCCCTTAGTAACTATCTCATTACTAGGGATAAGGGAAGGCATAAATCCTAATCATTCTTGTCTCTGTTTCATAACTCCCAGCCAGTCGCAGCAGGTGCATCAGCAATTTGTTGTGGTGGAGCTGCAGCATCCCATTCCCCAGAAATCCCACCACCTACAAGGGAAACGCCATAACATATACCTCATAACCATGATTCGGAAAGTAAATCGGTTAAACAGTTGCATAAAATTCTGATAAAATTTGGAAAATGTAAGAGGAAACTATATAAAATGTTTATCAAGAACATTTTTTTGACAGGCTAATTGTTAAAGCAATTCATTAACATTAGTAAAGCTCTAACCTTGCTCTGGATACAAGTTGGCAACAGGAGCTGCAGGTATAGGCGGTTGAACCACATCAGCACCCCACTGACCATCAGGAACCGTGCTAGTCCAATCGGTGGAGGGAAACCCAAAATCAGGGGGAGGAAGTGCATAGTCGGCAGCAGGTACCGCTTCTTCCTCCTCATCCTGCTTGGCTTCTTCAGGCTCCCGATAGAAAAACAGATCCACCTGCCAATAAAAAGTAAATAAGCCAAATGAACAGATAACTCAACATGTCTGTGTGAACATACAATTACTCGCTGCTCATGTGCATGCACCTGAACTGTATGTTAATTAAATCTACTTACCATCACGTCCCACTTATGCCCCTGAGGAATGGTACCACGCATCTGAAGAACCATTCTAGCCAACAGCCAAAACAAACATCCAATACTGTGCTTTCCTTTGTTGTTAGCAGGAATACCAACATCTACATATCCCATGGGACTATCAGTATCACAGAAAGCAATGGTGGGAATGTTTCCAAGGGCAGCTTCCTTGATAGGCTACATCATGTACATAGCGAACATTCAGTCTTTGGTCACACAAGAAACAACTAGTGTTGGCAAAATTACAATCAAATATAGATTAAACTGAGTGGAATTACTTGATGATCCGTCCTTGGATCAGTAAGGATCAAGAGCCGAGGCTCACTAAATGAGGTCTGGAGTTGGTTGGTGAATGTACCAGGCGTATGCCTTCCAGCAATAGCGTGGGCGCCAGTGTATTGTGCAAACTTGAGGACAGCCCTCTGCCCATAAGGCCTTGCAGATTGAACGATAATGTCTTGAGGGTTCTCAATAGCAACAATAACTCTAGCAGCCAGCTGCAATTTTTCCCAGGTCTTGCCAAGATTGATAATATAAATTCCTAGTAATAAACACCATTTAATGGAAATGAAAACTTGTAGCACATACAATAAACTTCTTAAAGTTACAAACTTCAATGCTAAAATCAAATTGTGTTCACAACGGCGTTAACTTCTGTTAATGATGAAAATTTCAAACAAGACAATCAACAGAATAAGAAAAAACGCAACCCTAACATCAGAAATTGCTGGAGATCTTGAACACAACGAACTAACGCGCATAATTACAATACTCAACACATCGTAACTCAAAGAGGAAAACAAAGAAAACTTATAATACCATCATTTCTGCGCTTAAAAACGTAGCGTTCCATTTGGAAGTCGCAGTTTTTGGTGCCGAGATGGACCTCAGCAGCCAGCATCATTTGGATGTCCAACTCCTTCTGAGAAAGGGTTCTTGTCGATTGGGTAATTGTGGCCGTATCAGTCGCCATAGCTGCGAGTAACTGAGGAAGCTTTGCTCTTTGGTCTTGGGAAAGAGTGTGGCGCGGCCGAGATCGACGAGAGTGAACCAGATATGGAAGCTTTATAGGGTTTTGTATGCGTAGAGAAACCCTTGTCGTGTTGGAATTTAAATGTTATAATATTATTTTAATTTTTTATGTTAAAATAAATATTTGAATTTTGCCATATTATTATTTTTAATTTATATTGAATTAAATAGGTGTGACTTTTTTAAAAAAATTGTAATTCACAAATTTATCAACCAATAAATATTTATAAAGTTCCAAAAAATTTTAATTATTCCAATAAATTATTTGTATTAATCTTAATATCTCTTTAAATTTTGAATATGATTATATATACAATATAAGAGTATTTACTAATTTTACCACAATAACTAATACCAAATAATATAATATGTTTTTTAAATGAATTTAAATTTTTAGATATTTTTT
>JANZLC010000003.1:29293840-29310324 GCA_026413385.1 Erythroxylum gracilipes
TATCTTTATGGTTGTTGTGTGATGGGCAAATGCCCTATTTGTATGTTTATGCTTAGATTTTGTGAATTTGAATTGTTCTGATTGTATGAAAAATGTATGATGATTCATTCTTATGTCATGCCATAAAAGATGAATGGCTTTTTGTATGACGAATTATGACCATGTTATACCTTGTAAAACGTTATGACATATTGAATTGAATATGAGCATGATTATGCTATTCCTTGTAATATGGCATTTTGATAAAATGAAAAGAAGAAAAGTATAATATTATGGAATTGTGAATGATTGAATTGAGCATAAGATGTGATTATGTGCTTTGTTTGGGTAAGAGAGGAACCGTTTCGTAATCACATGCACGTCGACATAAAGCCTTCTCCGGCTGCCAGCTTGTGGCCCACGGATCCGAAAAATGGACTCGTTTCGCTCACGGTATAAACTTCGATTTCTCCGTTTTGTTCCACGGAACCCTCGATCCATTTGATTATGCATTTACATTTTAACATGTTAATTTGTAACGCAAATTGTGTAAAATGCTTGGATGATAAATTACATCGAATATGTTTAATGTGATTATATATTGAATTATGCATTGCGAATGTTGAGCTTACATTGTTGGATTAAGATGAGATGAATATGCTTATATGAATGTTCATAAATATGCTTGATTGTGTGGCTCGTCGCCAATGGTTATAAATATATTAGCCATTGAGCTGTGTAACTCAACCCATCATTTCCCTCTTTAGGTGCAAAACGAGAAGATTAGCGATCCTTGCAAGGCAGTTGGATAACTCCGAGATAGTTAGCTTTTGTACTAAGCTAGTTTGAACACTTTTGTATAGCTTATTAAGAATGTCAAACATTGAGCATCCATTTGTATTTGATTTAAGTTGTGATGTGTATATTGATATGTAAATGAAGTTTGTTCAATTATTTACTTTGCTTAGTAATGAGAATGCGAAATTGAGGATTTTCCTTTTGTATATGATTTTGTCTTTTTGACATTTGAGTATGATGATTGTGGATGTGGATATTGTGTATGCGTATGCCTCTTCGTTGAGATTTCAAATCGTTCTGTTTTAGAATAGGATGTTAGAGTTTGGAAAGGTTTTGTGGGATAAACCATTTGAAGTGAGATTTAAGAGGGTAATGAAAAGTATTTAGTGATTGAATTGATACGAAGAGATATTGCATCTTGTAAGATTTCCTAGGTACAGAAAGTGTGTTACCAACTTCAGGGGAAAAACTGGATCAATATAGGCTGAATTGGACAAAGTGATCTGCATGAAAGTTGTAGTTTGTCCTCCTATCTTTCCAACGCTATTAAGATTGTAATTTTTGGATATCTCGGAATGGGAAGATATGATTGTTACAAGCTATGATGTTGCATAGGAGTTGTGTATGAGACAGCTATGATAAATGATAGGAAATTGGGGTTTTTTTATTATTAAAATGGATTGAGATTTGAGAGTTATATGAGATAATCTTGGTGATTGAGTTATTATGAAGTGATTTTGCACTAGAAGAGTTGAATTTGGGGAGATATTAAGTGAATATGATGTTAGATTGGTTGTAGGAAGCATTGGAGAGGGTTTGGAGGGATTTTGGGAACCCCCATGTCCGTTTAACAGACTTTAGGTCCATTAAATGGACCTTTACAGGTCAAAAAGAACCCCTAGCATCGCCCATGTCCATTTAACGGACTTGATATCTGTTTAACGGACCTTCTCGGGTGAGAAAGTGCACTTTGGCTAGACAATATCCGTTAAACGGACATTCACGGAACAGCTTCATGAAATCACAATTTTTGACCCTTTTAAAGGCAGAATCTCGCTTTGTGTCTTCATAAAAGTTGTAGATCTTGAAGTCTACTTTCCAAAGGTCCAAAAACGAAATCAATCAGACATTTGTGGTGAAAGTTATAACAATCGCGCCAAGATATGTTACTACATGATCGAGAACTTAAACATGTTGGATTCTTTTGGTCATAACTCCCTCATCCGACCTCCAAATGAAGTGATTCTTGAAGCAATAGATTCCTAAGACATATATCTATCTTTTCATGAAAATTGGTATCTTTTAGAGTTGATTTTAAAAAGTTTGCTTTAGAGAAAATGAGGGATCGGTTGGAAGAGCATAACTAGGTTATAAATATACTTTGGGTTTTCAAGTTTATCTTGATCTATAGAGTTCCGATTGAGATGGTTCTTGATTTAAAAGAAACTAGAGACTTAGAGATATGATTTCTTTGAAGAAGTCAAATTAAAATTCAGATTTTTAAATTTCCAAAATTCTGTTCACAAATAGGAGAAATAAGTTTGAGTATGTGACTAAATTGTGGGGGCACACCACTGAACATATTGTGAGGAAAGTTTTGGGATGTTATGAGAATGAAGATGAACCGATGATGGTTAAAGAGAATTCCATGGAGATAACCCTATAGTAAATACGCTCACGTCTTATGTTTATGATATTTGGAATGATTGTTAGGCTTCAGAAACGGGGCCCAACACTCATCCATTAACGCAAACAGGTCATAAACACATTTCTATACTCGTCAACTTCTAATTCTCATTAAAACATCCTTTTCACAACCAATCCATCTTAAAACATATGTAGCATAACTTATAGTTTCTTACTCATCATATACAACATTAATCATCCATAAAACAACTCCTAACCCATTATTTAGCATTTATATGAAACAAAACATCAATATACATATATGTTCATTTCTTCACCAACATCTATATAACTCATTACTCATCAATGAATGAAAGAATTTTACATTCTCTTCATCATTCACGACACACATACACAAAACACAATTTCATGTCATTAACCTCTAACTATCATCATAAATGCTTCATTTAACAAAACCCATAATGATTAAAACATGAATTATTTGATTTAGCTACCAAATCTTCAAACTCTTCAAGCAAATCAAAAATCCCTAACTTTACCAACAACCCACGTTCATCATCATCTTGAGGTTTCAAGGTTTGGATTTTTGGTGAGAATGAAAGAGAAAGCAATGTGAAAGAGTTGCATGAAAGATGAGAGGGTTAGGTTCAATGTGAATGGAGATTTGAAGAATTAAAACTCATGAAGAAGAGAAGAGAAGCTACGAAAATGAAGGGAAGAACCAAAGCAAAACACCAATATCCCTTTTTAAAGAGAGGCATCGTGAAAGCCAGCAAAAAAGAGGGTCTTTCAATTAAAATAATAATAATTTAAGACATGGTTGGGCAAGTGACACTTGTCACTTGCCATATGTCCCATTTCTAAAGCATTAGACTAGGTTCTTTTATTTAACTAGTCCAATCAATTTCAATTTCTACACCAATTGTCTCCCAATTTTCAATGGCACTTGTCAATAAATCCTAAAGTCATTTATCAAAATTTTCATTGTCATTAGACAGTAATTTCTACTTCCATTTATCAATTGTCTTGCCACTTAATATTTTTACTAGTCCAAAAATTACCAAAAAATTTAGGAATTTTCCTAAAATTCACCAAAAATTCTAAATCAAAATATACACTCTCCAATTCAATTTTCAACATATATAAACCAAAATTCTAAATATACTCACATTTATAAACAATTATACCTGGAATTATCCATAAATGCATGTACAATTATTTTCATGTGCAGAAAATTCAATATTCATATGAATGTGCATATCATGTAATGCATAAGCATGAACTGTGTTTTCTAATCTCTTAGTAATCTCTCATATTTACTATTTTAGCCTTAATATGGGTAACGGGATATTACAACTATCTTAATTTGAGGCATAAAAATTAATGAAACATTATAAGGAATGGTAAAGAATATATGTAGATATGTTACTTGAGTCAACAATATAAGTGATAGGGTGAGATGAACTTTGTAATTCTTTTTGGTACTAAGTGAAGAAAACTATAATTGTCTTCTTAACGAATGAGCTAGGTATGCCAATTGTAGATGCAACATGACTGTAATGAGATTTTTTAGATTTATTTAGCAACTTTTGGCACATGCATTTACTATGACTCGTGATAATACCAACAAATAATTGATCTTTCATCCTGATTTTTATTGTCATAATTTCCTATCCCTCCTCTGTTTATTATTCCTATGAAATGAATTTTCATTGTCAAATCCATTATTCCAACTCACAAAAGCACCAAAAGTCTAAATTTGGTAGAAACAAACATATTGACATCTGTGTAGAGTATTTTAGTAAAGACCTTATATAGGGAAGGAATCTTAACACTAGAAAGAATTTAAGAGTTAGCAACCTCAAACTGAGAGGTAATACAGCCAAGAAAATTATAAATATTATCTTCTCTTATTGATCTTGTTAAACTTTAACGTAATTACTAACAATACAAAATATTTAATTCTTTATAAAGCTTTTTAAAATTCATAAAATATGTTTAAAGGGATTGATATTATTGTTTATCTTGATGAAACCCCTTACATGCTTTATAAATACATGAAATATTTCGTTTTACTGAATATGAAATTCTAAATATTTCGTCAAGTCTTTGACATACTAGTAGTGATTAATTAGAATGATGACCTTGTTATTAATTAACTCAGGCATTATCTCTTAGTCATTCCTTGTGAGTATGGTTTGTTGGTGAATCATCAATGAGGATATGGTCTTTAGAAATACTTCTATGGCAAATTTGAATTGTCTTACTATATTCTAGATGATTGAGACTAGTTAATCTAGATTACGTGATTTTAGACATCATATGAATAAAATTATTCACAACCAAGTGATTTTTTGTTTTATCAACCAGAGGGAAAAATAGTTAAATAAATTAAGTACACCTACAAAGGTTCCACGACAAACGAGAAGTTTACTAGAACAAAAATTATCCATCAGATAAACCAAAAAATTTTAATGAATGAAACAAGACCACTTATTAAAAATTATTACAATAAGGAAAAAGAAAAAGAGAGAGAGAGAGAGAGAGAGAGAGAGAGACAAACTTTCCTATTAAGGTTAAGTGAAACTAATAAGATAATGTAGTGAATAAAAAGTACATTTTGAACCTAAGATTTTCACCTAAATACAAGTTGAACCCTAATATTTTAATGCATTCAAAATGAACCTTAAACCCAAAAGTAAAGGTTAGTGAGCTTGTAAATAGACATGAGTGGAAAATTAAACATAAATGATTATTTAATATCCAAGACAATTTGATAAGGCAAAACCTAGATAAATAGTAAAAGGATAGCTTAAGATCGCATAGACATTCTTCTAGACATTTTACCAATCAATCTTGCTACTAATTTTTCAAAAAATTAACCATTATAATCTAATAGAAGAAGCTATTTTAGACTAAGCATATCCCTCCTAAACTATCTTTCATCATGTGGCTCACTATTAAAGACTCTTGACAAAATCAAAGGCTCTCTTAGTCTCAATGAAATATACAAGCTATGCAATAAGGAACCTAAATCAAGAGATTATTTATTCTTTAAATGTGATTCCACTAGAGGAATTATTCTTTAAATGTGATTCCACCAGAGGAATATATGGTTTAAATCGAAAAGAATTGCAATCAATACAGTATGGGTGATGATAGGGAAAAAACTATTCTTTAGTCCCTCAAAAGGTAGCTATTAATAAAAGAAGATATCATTTAGTGATGGAGTATATGATATCTAGAAAGAGAAAAATGAAAGAATCTTCAATAATAAAAACATGGACAAAAAGAGCTTTTATCTTGTCACAATTTATTAATAAAAGAATTCCTCATAAAAAGCATAATTATTAACGAAGTATTTTCAACAATAAAAACATGGATAAGAAAAGCTTTTATCTTGTTACAATTGATTCGATAAGAGAATTCCTCTAAAAAAGCATAAATATAAACCAAGCATTAGCAAACATGTTAAGGAGATGGAGAACTGGAAGATGATAGATAAGCACTTCAACTACTTCTAACTTGTTAAGAAATATAAAGTTTATAGTGAAAGGGTACTATATTGATGCCACTAATCCAAAACAATAGATTTCTTAGTTCAAAGGTAGAAAAGGATAGCTCTAAAGGAAATGATTAGTTGTTAAATCTCTTGTACGAAATTCTAAATTCTATTAAAAGAGGAAGAAAAGGGATCAATCATATCCCTATGCTAAGTTCCAATAGATGTTACAAAGTTTTAGTTTGATATACAAGTCCCGATATGTGTTGTTTTTGAGTAAAATTGAACATGTCCCAAAATTCTCTTGCTTAGGATAAAGTTTTACTTATTCTCTAGATCCTATATTTTCTTGGTTCTAGAATGAGGAATTATTGGTATAATTGCTCTTAATTAACTAATAATTTTTTTGTTTAGATATATTCCTAGCATCCTTAAAGCTTTTGTTCTAGCTTAGGCTTTAATACTGATTTTGTAGATTATTCAATACATTTCTTTTTAACTTGAAAAATAATTGATTATAAGAAGATTCCACTTTACCTTATTTAAAGAATATTATTATTGAAATTCTAAGAATTGTCTTGAAGAGTGGATATAAGAAAAGGTTTGACTTTATTTATCTATACACTGTTTAAGTTATTTTTTATTTTTAAATTTTTCAATATTTATATTACTAATATTACATATGTTCATGGGAGTGTTTATTATATTTAGGGGAATTATTGACTTCTTATTAATTTTATCAAATGTAAGACTTATACTTATTTTAGTTAGATATAGTATGTACTTTAAATGGTTCTTTTTGGATGTATAGTTGCATCAAACTTATTATTAATGGTTAATTTCATTGAACTAAACTTGTGTTCTTACTTTGTTTGACCATTAATGTGTATGAATGAGAGCTAGTTTATCTTTTAGCCTTTGAGTTTATTTTTGTGATGCTTGAATTAAAGAGGAGTAAAATATTTAAGTTACTTCGATATTAATAGACTATATTTGCTCAAAAGATTAATTTATTTTTGACCTTTTGATACCACAATATGTTTTTATAATTACAAAAAAGGAGGAGATTATTGATCAAAAGGAGTTTACTATTCATTTTTTATGATAAAAAAGCATAATTACTCCTACTGATTTATTCTTTGACGTCTTAAAAGAAAGCAACATAAAATGAATTCAAGAAGCAATTTATAGAGTCCAAATATATTCAAGTCAAGTTAAGGAACAATAAGTCTACAAATTTACTTGTAACCTTTTTAATATCTTCTACTCAGTTATTTTAACATGTTAGGGGCTCTTCATGCATAAGCGTATCATGTTCTGAACTTAATGTATAAATCTTTTCTTTTATTAAGAGGAATTAATGTTTTATTTTCAAAGGAAACCCTCTTGATCTTTAAAGTACTCTTTGGGGAAACTTTTGAAATATTTTTTTATTAAGTTTTGGTTAAAGAAGTGCAGTGTAATCTTTGAAATTACTTGAAAATTCTTTGGACATATGCTTTCAGACACAATGTTCAACTAATATGTACACCTAGCTAACTAATTTGGAGTTCATAGAGACAATAGTCAAGCAATGTCTAGGTGTGATCGACCAATATAATGTTTTTGTTAACATCAGTAAGACAATGCCCAGGTACAGTTAACTATTGTATTAGGAATTTTGAAAAATTATGTACTATAAGAATGTATTTGGTATTGATCAATATATTGGTTGACTAATATGGCATGTTGATTGACTAATGTGCAGATTGATTGATCGATATCACTATTACCAGTCATTACAAGAAATATTTTTTGTGTCTAACAACATTTCAAAGCTAGTATGTGTTTAAATATTTGAAAATTTGATTCTTTGACATCTTTTTGACATTTTGAGGTTACAATAACACATTTACAAGATTCTATAAGCATTTAAAATCATTCATTCATTGGTTGTGAAGTGATTGAGGGCCCTTTTTAATTAAAGTGAGCAAGTATGTTTTTTTTTAAATTGTAAACATTAATTGGGGTTAGTTTTCTTGTATTTTGGTGTTTCGAAAAGAATTGAAGTTTCTTTTCACCCTTTAAATTCTTCCTTTATTAATTTCATGTGATTTTATCAATTTAGTGTTCAAATTGTAGTCAAAGAATTGACCCATAATACCATTTTCTTAACACTGATTTAAGTTTTAAAAATGTATTATGCACTTTTCAGTTAGTTCAAATGCATCCCATCCGATTGGTATAGAAAAATTAAATGATTCTAATCAATATACATATATTTATTCAAATAAGTACATAAACTATTGATATATAATTTTATATTAAAACTCAATAATCAATCACATAATCTAATAATTTGATGATAGTTGTTCTCTAAACTAGTCATTTAACATGTCCAAACATCATTGAATTTTATGATAAACTAACTATCAAATTAAAAAAAAAAAGAGTATGGATGTTTAATAATGTAATAATTTAATGGTTTTAAATGCTTATTTTTACAAAAGTTCAAAAACATAGCACAATTTCTTCTTCAATGTTTTGTGTATCTTGTCTCTCTAAATGCACATAAACACATTAAGCATAACCAAAATAACCACATTTTCACACTTCTCTAATAACTTTTAAACTAACTGACATTATTTCATATAATATTTAGGACAAAATATATTCATTAGTTATTATTTTTCATTATATGTAACTTTCTTCATTAAAGAACAATGAATTTTATCTCAATCAAAAATTTTAATATTAAAAGTTCTAATAACAATGTTTGTTTTCTAATGCAGACAAACTGATAGCACCAAAAAAAATTACATTATTGTTCATTAGTAAAAAAAATCACACTTATGGAATGGACTTTCATCTTCTAGATAAAGGACTTTAGCTCTTTAAGATATCTTTGTATTATCTTCTTACCGCTTACCCGTATAGTACAATTCATACTTATAGATGAAGTTGTTACTTTTTTTTTTTTTTGCTTAAAGGGAAAAGAACACCGAAATTAAATGAGTCGGGGAAAACTAAAACCCCGACAAATCCTCGATGAGGAGACTATGACACCCTAGAGGTGGAAATCTATTTTCCATCAGAAAGTACAAGAGCATTCTTAGAGTTAAAGAAAACTAAAAAAAATTATAAGCACCAGAACTAAGGTCCATACAGAGAAAATTCGATGTATTCAATCCATCTAAAATAGATGGTACATAAGCCAGTTAGTCCGAAATGAAACTTATTTATTTAAGCCAGTTGGTCCAAAATGAAACTTATTTACAGAAATTAAGTTAAAACATTTTTTTTTACCATTACTGTGATTATTTAATCATATGAAGAATCAACAGAAGAAAACTAGCTCACCAATCTTTCTTGCTCTGACGAACGACCAGTGAAACAGCTCTTCTTTATTCGCTTAATAGCAACATCAGTTCCCCTCCACTTTCCATGGTAAACAGTTCCAAATGTGCCAGAACCCAGTTCTCTTAGCTCTTCCAGATCCTCATTTTTTATTATCTAGAATAATATAAAAGGTTTCCCATGAAATGAAAATAACCAGCAATATAAAACAGGTTTGGCAAATCAAAGAGGATGGGGGTAGGGGTATAAGACAACAAAAGGTTGACAAGAACCGCTGTCCACTAAGCACTGAAATAAAGTGATATTTCTGTATAAATGAAGAAGCGTGTTCTGACAAACAATCTGATTTTCGGAGGGGAACAAACTGAAGGAAGTGTCACTGAATGGTCCTTTTTTAACACCCAAAAAAATGTGAAGATTTTATCTCGAGCTAGTTCTTTTCCGTAACTTTAAATATTTCATTTTGTAGTCTAATGCCTTAAAATGGATCCATGGTGACATTAGTTATATGGTAGATGCTGTTGACACGTTATTTTGCATAGAACTTCACTTTCTCCAGCTGTTAGGTCTATACAATACATCTATACTTCACTCCAGGTCATTTCATACTCTTCATTGTCCAAATAACTATAGTAAAAAATATTCTAATTTAAAACTTAGCTGCTCCTCTTAGATGCTAAGAATTAAAATTCTCAGGTTAAGAAATTGGGCAACAACAAAATTTCTGCAACAAAGAAAAGCAATTTACCTGCAAGGTACTCATATCAAAGTCTACAAAAGGAAGATCAACAAGAGGTGCGTCAGTCGTCTGAAAATCTAACTTTCCATCATGCTGATAAAAGAGGAGAATTGCAGAGTTATTCATTTGCAACATGGTTAAGAACTGATGGATTTTAAACACACACAGAGCAGAAGAGAAGTACCTCATATTCTGACTCTGGAACTCTAGAGTTTATTCCTCTCAACTGTGCACTGTCCTTGCCCTTGTGCATAGAAGGACCATAGTTTGCATGTGAAGGAAGTGAACCCACAGTATCGGATTCAATGGCATCAGAGATTTCTTGCTGCATGTCCTCGTCAAAATTGATATGTGACTCAACTTGAGGCATGGGAACTCCATCAGACTGCAGAGGTGGATAGCTATAATCAGTAGTTACCCCTCCTTCAACAGTTGTAAGAGAGGATGAGAAACCTGGATGGTCCTGGTCAATAAGGGAAACATCTTTCCTGACAAACTGATCTTGTGCTAAGTTTCGAAAATACGACCAACGTTTGGGATCATGATTCTTCGTGTTCAAGCTCAAACCAGCTCCATCAACATGCATTGGGTTTATGCCAGTGAAGTTTTTTTCATGGTTTCTAACTTTAGAAAATATGTCAGACAGTATATCACAAGGAAACCTATCATTAATATCCACCGATATGTCACCTTGCTGTGATGGAAAAAAGTCTGAGCCAGATTCCCCTTGAGAAACAGCCCTGTCTGAGTTCTCTACTGACGGCAAAGGTTTTACACCTAACTTAGCATTATCATCATTATCCTTGTTTGCAGTCACCTCCAGTGTATTAGCCTTTGATGCTGGAATCTCAGCTGAGTTCTCTACCAACATCAAAGGTTGTACACCTAACTTAGCATTATCATCACTATCCTTGTTTGCTGCCGCCTCCATTGGAATAACCTTTAACGGCAGGAAAGCAGATTTCTCATGATGTTTATCAACCATTCCTGGACTTGCTATTGGATTTACCAATACAACTGTTTCTTTATCCTTTCCTTGGGCAACTTCATAGTCATCTGGAGAATTGACTATCACTTGTCCCATTTGCAATTTCTGCCCATTTGATCCAAGGCCTTCTGATGCATTAAATGTCAATCTAGTGATATTATCAGCAGACTCTTTGTACTTTTCAGACTGTGCTCTTCCTTCTTCCACGAGGAGAGCATCTGCATAACGGATTTTTGCAGATGTGAGAGGCTGCTCGGTCTGGGGGGTTACACTCCCTTCATGCAATTTATCAACAGATTCTGTGACTTCTTGAGAATGACTAGGATGTGCTTGGGTTATTAGAACTTGAGGATTGAAGGAATCATCAGATTTTGACAACCGATTTAATTCTGCTTGCTCCCTGGGAATTCTCTCAGAATGGAAGACACGTTGAACCAATGGTGGTTCAAGATAACTAAAGTCTGTTGGATCAGCCTCAGAGTCACCGTATCCAGGGGTAACTGCGCCTGCAGAAGCACATTTATTAACATCATTTTTCTTCCGATCATTTACAGATTCTGCAAGCATTGAATTCTGTGCAATTTCCGGCAGACTTTTGTTACTTTTTGAAGGCAAATTTCGTACTCCTATGTCTGGAGATGCATTGACAACCACAGCTTCTTGTCTAGATTCATAGGCTGGAGTTTGACTTCCTTTTGGAAGCAAGGAACTAGAGTTCTCATTTTCAAATGTTCGACTTTCCACAGTTTCTTGAATTTTAGGGAAGGATCCATCTCGTTTCATTTTCAATTCCTTTAATGGTGCTTCCTTATCAAGAGCTTGACTTCTCTTTGGTTCATTTAATTTCTGGTTAGAGTTATCTCTTTTCAGCTTTGCGTCTTTTGAGCTTACTTCCACATTTTGAACATGAAAGCCGCCATAAGTTGAGTCTTCACGCAAAGACCCCTGTTGAACTGGATATCCCTGGAAGGGCATTGGCACTAAACTTTCACCAGCTGTCAGATGGTTGGAGGGCTGTGAGCCATAACCATGTTGGAGTGTAACAGAAAAAGGGTTGGTAACGGTTCCATCCATCTTTGGGAAGCTACTCACAGGTTGCATGGAGGGCACAGGTTGATGGCTACCATGCATCTGCTGGGTCTGATAAGGCTGTGACATAGAATCATAGGCACTTGAAGAGCTTACTTGCAGTGGTTGGGAGGATTGTCTTGTTGATAGAGGCACATTAAGAGCTGTGCTACCACTAGGTAAGTCAACCCTAACCCTGCCCATCTCCCTATCAACATTGAGACTAAGCAACTCGTCCAAATTGTTCCTAGAAGTACTTGCTAAATTAATTGAGCTCTTCCTTGAACCCAAATCCATACCATTCACAGCAACTACATACTGGAACTCAGAATCACCCTCCGTGTTCTCTAAGCCAAACTGTGGATCCTCCAAATCATTAACAGAGAATAAGAACATTCTAGGCTTCTGTGATCCTCCATCTCCTATTATAGCGCATTCATCCATCATGTTCTGTAGATCCTCATCACCGGATACAGAAACCAGTGCATCAAGATCCTCACCAGGGAGTTGGTACTTTATAACATGCACTTGATCATATATCATTGATACCTTCTGCTGAAGCTCTTGCCAAGAAATATTTTTGCTTAACCCGATAACTCGCGTTTCACCGCCAACATATCTAAGCTTTCCATCACATGGCCGGGGAAGAATAGTACCGCCAAAGCTGCAGAGGAACTTCAACTTCATTGATAAACTACCGGAAGCTCCTGAAGAGGGAAATTCACGAATTCCTCGAGTGCTGTCATTTCTCGATGATGTTCGTGGGACAGATTGCATAGAATTGTAGTAGTTTTGGTTTTCATGCACGGTAAAGCCTTGCCTTTCAAATTCTTGGTTATGGCCCTTTTCTAGGGCACCAAGCATAGAGATTTCAGAACCACTTTCTGAACCTGTGTGACGTATTCCTATTATACCCTTCAGATCGGTATACCCAGGTGCACTGTTAGGATCATTATGAGAATTAGGGAAGAAGTTTTGTCTTGGATTCATAAATTCAAGTGCAAACTCTTCACCAGTCTGAATTGAGTAATTAAGTACAGGTCTAGCTCCAACAGACATGTTGTAATCAGGAGGTCGTACATTACTATTTATATTAGCTGATGGATCATGCAAAAATCTTTGATTGGCCGAACCTAAACCCTCATTTACGGTTTCCACATTATTGTATCGAGCTTGTTTGCGGGTCTTCTGTTGATTCATTGTACCTTTTCCGACTTTTCTCTCCATAGAGTTCAACTACAACAGCAAGGTAAGATGCAATAAATCCCATATCAGCAGAGAAACACTACGATCTCAGAGCACAAATTTGGCTTGTCAGACATCGTATTTCCAGGGATACAACTTACTGATTCCTTAAAGAGCAAAAGAAAAAAAGACATAAAAGTCGTTAAGAATCATGAAGTCAGGTATAAACAAGCTCTCTTATTGACTGAAGTAATATCTAGGACAAGAAAAAATACATTCCAGCAAATAACCAAAGAAAAAATGAGTACTTCATCATAATTATCTTGTCTACGCCATTCACAAGCAAAAACTAGTTTGTATTATAAATTAGATAAACTCAAAAAAAAGCAAACTAATGAAATCTATACTCCAAAGATCGACTAGAAATTAGAGTAACTTAATCAAGTTCACGTGCATTAGAAGATCTTATCGTGGAAGGAGCAACGAAATTACATCAGCAACATAATCAGATGGGCACCCAATTCAGAATACCCACTTCAAATCAAACTGAACCCAAGACTCGAAGACCCTTTTTTTCAATTGAGCCCCCCGTAAACCTAGAAAAGTATCATTAAAACATACTACCAAGCCCAACATGAAAAAAGCAGCAATTTTTGCAGCTGAATCAAACACAATCATTTAAGTTCTGACCACACAGACACCTGTTTCCATAACCCAAAAAGGAAAAAGAGAAAACGAACCTTACCCAGAATCCTAAACAATCAAGCTTATCGCAACTCAGCTGATCAGAACAACACTTCAAGTGAACAATAATCATTCATCAATCACGACGATCGATAGAAAACTAGCTAGCAAAAACACAAGTCGAAGGACAGAAAGAAGATTTTAAACCGAAACAAGAAACAAGCGAATCGATCTAAAATTAAGCATCCGTACCTGGATATCAACAAACCTAAGCTCTGTACACTTAGGTACCAATCTAGAGTTTAATATCACTTAAATCTCAAGTCAATCTCCTTAAGTCTTTTTCTCTTCGATATTTTAATATCACATTTCAGATTTATTTACACTAAATTTTTTATAATTCGTATTTTCATTTTGGGGTTCAGAAGTAAATTTAGTGATTTTTTAGGGTCAAAATAATCATGATATTTTGTTCCCATTCTTGTCCTCAAAAAGTCTTGGCCAGCCTCAAGCGTGTCAGGTGAGCGTGCTAAACACGAACCAATTATCTGTCGTTTTCCAAGTGAGGAATGTGGGACCCTACTTGCAGCGGCACGTCATGTGGTTGGTGAGATATTTGTCAGAACTTGACTAGAGCGAGTTAAATACGGATTTAGAAAATTGGGCTCAGGGCTAATAAATTGGACCGAGTGAAGTAGGACTATATTTTGAGGAATAACAGGTGTAAAAGTATTTAATTTTTTTACTTTTTTAATTAACATGTTATATAATTATATGTTTAATTGGGTGGTTATTAATGAAATAGAATAAAATAGAACGTAATATTATTTTATTATTTGTAAAGAGAGTTTATAATGGAATTTGATAGAAGGGGAAAGTTTCACGTTACATCTCATTTTATCATAAATAGTAAAAATAAGTTACCTCCGATTTGAAAGGTTTAAAATAGAATATAAAAAAATAATAACATTTCATTATATTACATTATGAACTTTTCTTCCAACCAACATTTTACTATTTATATTATGAATCTTTCTTTTTTTTAGGGTAAATATATTATAAATCTTTCTATTTCTTCCAAACAACAATTTTCTAATATTACATTTTTTTATATTCTATTTTATTATAAATCATTATATTCCATAAAAAAACCTTACTTCCAACTAAACATAGCCTGAATAAAAACAATCTTTTGATTTATAGAGTGCTTAGTTAGTTAGTAGGAGAAGAAAAGAAAAAGTAAGGAATAAAAAAAGGATGCTTAGTAAAACATTATGATTGGATAAACAATATTTCTATATCAGCTTTTGACGCAGTACTGCATACCACTCGATTATGAAAATAACGGAAGTCATTACATTAAAAAAAAAGGCATGCTATTTTTCCCTCGCATTTTCCCTTTCTGTTTTTCTTACAACACTCTCTCTCCCTTAAGCAACACTAGCAAATTGATGCATCTCAACTCCACACCGACAACATCCTTAAGCCACTTACGTTCCACACCAACAGCACCCTCAAGCTTTCTCTGTTAGGGACAGGCTACTTCACAGGTTAGGAAATACATTGTTCCTATAAATATCCCTTTACTTCGCTCCCTATAACTTCGTTCTTAAATGTTCATTTTGGATTTTCATATTTCTTCAATTAAATCCGAGAGATTTTGAGCCATTTGGGACATAACCTTTTGTTGTGTCTATTTTTTTATTGATTTTTTTAGTACTTTATATTATGATTCTGGTTTAAATTCTTGTATTTTAATCCAATTTTGAATGAAATCAGGTTCTACAGAGTTGTTTGTGAATATTGCAGGAATTGAAGAAATTGGGCCAAAAGTCACCCGGGTGACAGGAGCTGCCACACACGTGATAGGAAGAGTCACTCGTGTGTTTTTTTTTCTTTTTTTGTTTTTGGTAACAAAGTTGCAAATTTTTGTGAATTCTATACATTTGAGCTCTTTATTTATTGTCTAAAACAATTTTGTGTCATCTATTCGTAGAATTCAAGAAGGAAAGAAAATTAGGGTTGATTTTCACAAGTACTATGTAATGTACATGCTTCTCTGATATAGGGTCCATTGTGTCTTGCTAGTATAGTCCTCAATCAAAAAAATGGTATTAATTTCATATACTTTATAATATGCAATTCTCCTAAAGTTATGTTTGTGCTTGGTTATTAATTTGCTTATTCCTAGTAATGGTTGTACTTGGTTGAGGAGTACCTAGATTAATGTGTATGCTATTGAATTTACAATTAATTTTTTGATTTTTTTAATGTAGATGTAACGCCCCAAATTCGGGGTTATAATATTAAAGAAATTTAGTACGTTTTACGTTGCTTATTAAATATTTGCTTAATTGTGCATAAGTATTACGGCATGCATTCATGACATTTTCCGGGTAAATTGGTTTAATGAGATTTCTGAATTGTTCGGACAATATTATTATAATTTTAGTAATTTTTGTATGCTTCAAATATTTTTAAAAATTGTTGGTGAATTAATTTTGAGTTGAAAATTTATTTTGAGAGTCATTATTTTATGACAGAATTTTGGTGAATTT
>JANZLC010000003.1:29316057-29342675 GCA_026413385.1 Erythroxylum gracilipes
AAATTACAAAAATTATCTTAATACAGTCCGAATCAATCCGAAGTTTCATTAAACCAATTTACCCGGAAAATGTCATGAATGCATGCCAAGATTCAAATAGAAATCATAAAACGTACCGAATTTCTTTACTATTCTAACCCCTAAAATGGGGCGTTACAGTCTAAATTTGATTCCTTGACTAATGAGAAGATGGAAGAGCTCGTCAATGAACTTCTTAATATTGACATATCTCAAATAGATATTGGTAAGGTTGTTGTGTTATTCTATAATGTTCCTGCTAAATTTAAAGTTTTGTTTGTTTTGCCGAGTAATTTAAAAAGATCCTTTGTGATTGCGTTCCTGTATTCATCTTATAGTCTATGAATCATGCGATGAAGCATATTAATATTTTTGGTATATGAGGCTTTCATAAGTAATATAAACTTAAGATGCAATTGATGTTGCCTAACTAGGTTATCTTGTATTAGTTAGGAATTTTGTAGTTGTGATGCAAACAAAGCTTGTAGTGTTAACCTGGTTATTTTGCATCATTTGACAGCTTTTGATTGAGGTATCGTGCTTAGCTATGATATTTTACATCATTTGCATCACTAGGGAAATGTAAATTGTATTAAACTCTGCATCATCTTGTGGACATGATTGCATGCAATGAATCGAATGCTCTTTACCTTTGTTTCATGAGCATTTTGATAAAAGGAATAAAATATATGGGTTCAACTATATTACTTTTTTCTATTGTAGCAATAGAATGGTAGACATTATGGTTATGTTGATGAAATGTACAATATTTTAGATGATTAAATTGTATTTTAAGGGCATTATGTAGCTGATGATATGTTGGTGCAAACAAACACTAGAGCATTTTCTTTCTTCAAGAGTTTGGAAAGGAAATACCGCAATAAACTTGATTTTAAATATTTAGTCATCATAAATAGGGTGCATAAATTAATAGGGTGTTTGTTTAATAGGGATAGGAAGGAAGTATAGGTAAGGAATGAAAAACAACTGCTTAGTAATACATTATCTTTGGATTAACTGTATTTTTATATCCATGTTTTGGGTATTACACCATACTGCTCGATTATAAGAGAAATGAAAATCATTTCACTAAAAAACAGAAGTGTGCCAGGCACGACACTTTTTGTCACCGGCGTGACACTCCTTTCTCCCCTCTTTTTTAGCAATCAAATATAATTAAATATAATTATTTAACTATATTACTCTCTTTTCTATAAATTAAATATAATTAATTAACACATATAAAAATATGATGTAAAAAAAATAAATTTTTTATTTATCAAGATTTTTAACAAACCAACCACTATCAATGGTAATAGTAATCATTTCTTTATCCTAACCAGTTATCATAATTATAATGATTATATTTATTTTCATTTATCACTATATTCATTTCCATTCATATTACCATTGCCCTATGTGAACCAACCACCCCTTAAATATAATTAATTATAATGTGTTTAAAATTTGTTGTAAAATAAAATTTTAATAATTTTTATTTCTTAAGATTTTTAACAAATAACTACTATCAATGGTAATGGTAATTATTCTTTCATCCTAACCAATCATCATAATTATAATGATTATATCAATTTTCATTTCTCACTATATTTGTTATAAATCATATTACCATTTTCCCAGTTGAACCAAGTACACCCTTAATTTACGAAATGTAAAAAAGATTAGTTCTTCAATTAATATATTTAAAAATTTGGTAATAAAATAAAGAATCCTAAAAATTAGGCACTCTTTTATTTGTTATATTTTTTGAACCTAACATTTTATATTTTAAATCATAATTGAGAAACTATAATTCAACTTTTTTCTATGTGGCATTATAATAAACTAAAAGGTATAATTAAATTTGATAGTTCAATTCTAATTACTAAACCAAATTCAATAGAAATAAATACTAGTAAAATTACAAAAAAACCAACAATTTACGATGAATAATAATAATAAAATAAATAATGTGATTTAACACTATTTGCTTGTATTTTAATAAATATTACTTAAAATAAAATAATATGATTTATTAACATATTTATTTCAAATGTTTATTAGATTTTTTTTAAAGAATTAATTGATTTAGAAGTTTCTACTCTTTTGAATTTTTTTTAATTTAGTATCAAAATTTCTAAAGTTTTCATTTAATTGATTAAAATTTTAAAATTTGTATAAATCATATCAAAACGTTATTTTTGTTGATGTAAATAATAGATGAATATCCATGTAGTATTTAACGAACATCACATCAACTAAAATAACTTAGACTTATATGAATTTTAAAAGGATAATCATTAAATTGAAATAATCTCAAAATGTTACACACTTTTAAATTTATTATCTCTTTTATAAATAAATGTGATTTAAAGGCGAGGAAAATATGTTCACCCTTATTATCATTAGTGTAAGAGGCTAATTAAGTATGGTCATTACTATTCTAACATTTACAGAGTTTAATGTTTAATCTTCTAAAGAATAAGGAAATGACATCTTCTACTTAAGTTGTTGGATTTGTAATAAACTATCCAATTACAACAATTAATTAAAAAAAATTACTTAATAATTAGCTCATTAGGTTTTAATGACAATTCAAATTTAATTGTTTATATAGTCGTTAAGTTTTAACTAAATTTTGAGTTGCTATTTTTTTAAATAAAAATTAAACTTTTAACAAATATTTTTAAAAATTTAACTACGCAATGTCAATCATTTACTGTAAGAAATTCAAAATAATTTAATATTCATAAATAATAATTAAAATTGTGTTGTTTAATTAAGAAAATGATTCGAAATAAAATCCAGATTTTCTATAGTAAAAGTTATTTTTTATGATAATAATATTATTGGTTTAATTAAAAATAGGATACATTCTATTGTATTTATAACATCAGGATAAAGGGGGAGGGGGGGGGGGGTGAACTAAGTAATAAACTACATTTTAAAAATTTATCTACAAAATATGGGAAACTTTTAGACTTACCATATAACATACAAAATAGAAATTCAATGTATGTATCTAATAATTAGTTCCTTAAGTTTTAAGGATAATTCAAATTTATTTATTTATGTAACCGTTAATTTTAAACTAAAATTTGAATTATTTCTTTTTTTTATAACCTTTCTATTAGTTAGAGGTAGGATTGTATATTATTGGATTTTTCCAAACTCCGATTGTTAGTAAGATTTCTGGTGTTGTTGCTTGTTGTAATATTTTCTTATAATAATTTCAACCTTTAATGGTTATTTTTTTTAGAAATTAACATTGCAATGTTAAGGAGGAATTTACAATAATTTGTGATTTATAAATAATAATTAAAATTGTCTTGTTTAAATAAGAAAAATGGTAGAGATCTTAAAAAATGTCCGACATAGTTTTGACCTGGGCTCTATTGTTATATCCAAATCAATGACATTTTTGAAAATTTTCTAAAAAATAATAGGCCAGGTTGCCCTAATCCTGCCGTTACTCATTGGGCCATCGGTTGAATCACGGGCCAACCCGAACTTGACTTGTTAGGCCACCGGCACCATGTTTAGGGTGGACTTTGCTCGGCCCATTAACATCTTCCCCAAAAAAAAATAAAAGTTCCAAACAAAATCTAATGAAACCTAGAAATAAGAGACAAGCTAATTACCACACTTTGTCACACACAGCAGACTCCTCTTACAAAACTTTGAAAAAGAAAAAAGGAAAAATATGGGTGAACATTACGTACATCCACGTGGCATGTTCTCAGTGGTTGAGTGTTTTTTGAGAGGAGGGTACTTTTTTCTCTCTAAGGACATCTCTCTCTCTCCATCTCTCTCATGCACTGCCATGTCAGAGTGCAGCCCGTCCTATGACCCCGGCGAGTCCGTATTATGTATGTTTCTCTCTCTACAACTATGCGATTTCCCTCTCTAAATCTTATATAGTCCCAAGTCTCTTTCGATATATTTCATATTTAGTTGTTGTTGTTAGTTGTTGTTGTGTCGTGTTTAGGTGCCTGCCTCCTTTCTCTTTCTTTTTTGTGTCTCGTATCTCTCATTTATCTCTCTCTCTCTTCCCCTTGCTTCTATGCCCTAATCTCTCTCGCTTCTCTCCCCCTTTATATCAACACTGTGTCTATGATTACAACATCCAGGTGTTTCTGATTCACTTGAACGATTGTCGAGCTTGTTTTCCCATATGGGTACTGTTTCTTTTTCTGTTCTAGTGCTTGTCTTTGGTTTAGATTTTGTGGGTATTTTGTTTTATTTGCTATGAGCTGATTTCGCGCCTGGTATAATGAAATTGATGTCGTTTTGGAGCTGTATTTATGGTCTTATTGGTTGGTGCTAAATTGTGCAGTTTCTCAGTATTGACTTGGTAATTGGGTTTTAGAATTGGCTAGTTGATAAAGTGGGGTTCTGGGACTTTTATTGAGTGAATGCATGTGATTTGCTAAGTTCATTGGTCTGATTGTTTAGCTTTTGCCCAGAGTTTGATGTATCTTAACTATTGGTTTGATCAAGACTTCAGTGTGATCAATTCGTGTGAGCGGGCTGATGCTATGATTTTCTTTTATCCTAATGTTGTCTTATGGTTTCTTGTTTGTGCTGATACCAAATGAGTACTTAAATATGTTCCAGATGAATGCAAACATCATATTGTTAAGCCAATATATTGTTTTATACTCTTTGATCCTGATTAATGTTCTTGTTTAACAGCCACTTTGACATTCTGCTTCCCTGGATTGATTGAAGCCTTGTTGCATCTTCAGATGCATGGCGGGCATTCTTTGCAGCAATGTGAGTAAAAAGAACTGGATTGTTAGTGAAGGATAACAGTTTTGACAACCAGTAAAATGATAAACAGAAATTGGGTGTTGAAGCGCAAGCGAAAAAAGCTTCTCTATGGACGAGCTTTGTCTAATAGTAGCAGGGAAGAGAATACAGCTTCCTTGGAATCTCCAAGAAGTGCTTCTACTGCAAAACGCAGGCCAAAGACTGAATTAGTTTCTGATGTATCTTCGTCCAAGAGGAAAGGGAATGATGGTGTAAGTTACTATCTTTTGCTCTTTATTAGTAGTTTGTAGACTTCATTCTAACTACTTGGGATACTAAAGTTCGTTGTTGGTAAGGACAATGAACATTCATCATTTGCTTCACTCATGATATCTTATGATGCAAATTAGCATGCTATATTGTTGTCTTTACAAATTTGTCATCAGTCTTGGTAAAGTCTGGCTAAATCAGTTGAACTTCTGCTATAAGAGATCTAGTCCTTGAATGTAATGCTCTTGAAATCTAAATGCATGTTTGCTTCGAACTTCTTCAATCTGGTTGTTTCTGTTGCTACATTTCTAGACGAGGCAACAGTTCAATTATTGTATTTCTAAGGCAGTAAGTACACACAGAGTAAATAATAAGCATAGAAACTGCTGCAGAATGCTACTCATTTAGAGAACTATGGTAGTAGAGTCCAGATAAATATTAGTATAATCCTTTGTAGCATCTTTATGTTTTCCTTGTCGCTATTTACTTTCAATCCTTATGGACTTTTATCTCCTTTGCATTCCAGTATTACTATGAATGTGTTATCTGCGATCTTGGTGGTAACCTGTTATGCTGTGATAACTGTCCTCGAGTTTATCATCTTCAGTGTCTTGATCCGCCTCTTAAGGTATGTGCTAAATAATATTTTTTTTTGCAGCTAACGTGCTGATGCTTATTTTTCCTCCTATCATATTAATTGCACTTGAATTATTTAAATCTTGTTATTCATTTCCTGAAGCGCATTCCGATGGGTAAGTGGCAATGTCCTAAGTGCTCTCAAAAAAGTGACCCTCTCAATTCAATTAGCCATCTGGAGACTATTTCAAAGCGGGCAAGAACTAAAACTCTTACATCAAACTTGAAGACTGGAGTTAAGTCATCCAGTGCTGATAAAGTATCACGGCTTCTTGGAAGCTCAATTCTTTCCACACGAAGGTCCTCCAGCAAAGGGAAATCTGTTGTTAACGTTGAACTCAAATCCTTGGAAAAAGAACCAGATTCCACCGTACTTGTATCTAATGGCCCCAATCCAAGTGATCCATCACTTGGTTGCCCTGTAGAGGGTACTTCATCATGTATAAACATGGACGATGAAAGGAAGCCCAGTGCATCACCACCCAAGTCATCTGGTGAGAAAATGTTAGTTTCTTCTAGTAAAGAATTCCTGTCGCATTGTAAACTTACAAAAGGCAAGCCAAATAGTGAGGATTCTGATGTAAAGCATGAGTACTCTCTTAATAATGGTTCTCCAAGAAAATCAATTGTCCTTGCAATTGGTGCTACAGTTGAGAAAGATAAAAAAAGAAAACATGAAGGAGGCAACAATGGGAACAATATAAAGAAGCATAGATCTGACAAAGGAAAACGAACTTGTAAAAACCGTGGATTGAAAGCAAGCACCGAAAGTCCTGGATCAAATAAGTTGCACTTGAAGCTGAAAACACTTGGTGGAGATTATGCATCTATATTGAAGGAAGATGCTGGAAGCAAGGGTATCAGCATGGGGGGGAAAGATGAGGTATTGACTCAGTAATTTCATTGCTTTGCTTTGGCTTTTCATAATTGAACTTCAGCAGGTTTCTCTTTGGTTTCTCTATGTCATTTCTTTGTACCTAGTTCTTTGCTTAGTCAATTTAGACATGATATTTACTTGGATTTGTATCATGTTTGTTACATAGTTTCATAGTTGCACTGTATTATTTGTCATATAATGGATTCCACAGTCACATTTAGACACACAAACAGAGGTTTTTGTTAATTTAATTTTTTGCATCCAGGATAACCTCAGCAAAAAAAATATTTGTCTGCAGCTGAATTTCTTACTTGATTACTAGTAGTAATGTTAGTACCGTTATGCTTGTTTATATTGCCATTATGTGGCATGGCTATAATTGTGACCAAAACTCTTATTATGACTCCTTGGCTGTGACTTTAATATGAATGAACTATTTCAGAAATTTTCTGACGAAGTTGCACACCCATCAAATGAGTTGAATAAATCTGGGGAACATGTATTTGAAGCACAAACAGGCGAGGACATTATCAATGAACTTCAACAGGTGAAATAGCTGATCTGAAAATTTAGGCATTTTTCTATAGATCTTGGGAAAAAGACAATTGCATTCCAGTTAAATTTGCAGTGATCCTGATTAATATCCTAGTATCATTTTTTTGGTTATCTCAGGTTGATCGAGTACTGGGATGTCGAATTCAGGGTGACAATGCAAAATTGTCACATGATGGTTCTTTAAGTGCTGCAGATGGCATTCCTTCTGACAAATTGTTTAATTCTGAAATGCAAACTAGACTTTCAGAGGAAAGTTCAAGCTGTGATGTTCGTTCAGATTCAAGAGTTGCTGAAAATGCTGGAGAAGGTTGTCCTAGCAGTACGGAAACTTTGGATAAGGAAGAGAGCATGAAGAATGTCAGAGTGGATAAATTGCATGTATACAGAAGATCTGGAAACAAAGATTGCAAGGTAGGAAATTTCAAGGACTTAGGGAAGGATGCAAAGTATTCTGAGTCCGCCGTAATTGATAAAGATCGAGATGAATCTGTAGTGACTGCAGAGGAATTGGTAAAACAACAAGAACATATGGAAACGGAGGACAGAGCTGATGCTGGTTTGGTAAAACAAGACAGTACTGAAGATTCTAAATCCGAAGACACAAAAGAAGCAAGTAGTGAAAAGAATATGACTAGCAATGTTCAAGACAAAGCTACCGAAACTTCGGTTGCTTTTTCAACTTGTGCTAATCCAGCAGTATCATTTGAGTTCTTAGTTAAGTGGGTTGGAAAATCTCATGTGCATAATAGTTGGGTTCCTGAATCCCAGCTGAAAGCTCTTGCTAAGAGAAAACTAGAAAACTACAAGGCTAAATATGGAACTTCTGTGATCAATATATGTGAGGATAGGTGGAAACAACCTCAGCGAGTTATTGCTCTGCATGCTACTGATGACTGTACACATGAAGCTTTTGTCAAATGGACTGGTCTCCCATATGATGAGTGCACTTGGGAAAAACTGGATGAACCTGTTCTTAAAAAATCGTCATATCTAATTGATCTTTTCCACAAGCTTGAATGCCAAACCCAGGAGAAAGACTCTCTGATGGATGATCCTTTGAAAGGGAGGGTAGGTGATCAGCAAAATGAGATTTTTACTCTCACAGAGCAACCTAATGAACTCAAAGGAGGTTCTTTGTTTCCCCATCAGCTTGAAGCATTGAATTGGTTGCGTAAGTGCTGGCATAGATCAAAGAATGTGATACTTGCTGATGAGATGGGTCTTGGGAAGACGGTATCTGCATGTGCTTTTATTTCTTCATTGTACTTCGAGTTCAAAGCTTGCAAGCCTTGTTTAGTCTTAGTTCCACTTTCCACTATGCCTAACTGGCTTGCTGAATTTGCACTGTGGGCTCCTGATGTGAATGTTGTGGAGTATCACGGGTGTGCTAAAGCAAGAGGCATTATTCGTCAGTATGAATGGCATGCGAGTCATCCAAATGGACCAAATAAGAAAACATTGTCTTTCAAATTTAATGTTCTTTTAACCACTTATGAAATGGTTCTTGCTGATTCCTCTTACTTGCGTGGAGTTCCTTGGGAAGTTCTTGTGGTTGATGAGGGTCACCGTCTGAAGAATTCTGAAAGTAAGCTATTCAGCTTGCTCAATACATTTTCTTTCCAGCATCGTGTTCTGTTGACTGGTACCCCTCTTCAGAATAATATTGGTGAGATGTACAATTTGCTGAACTTTTTGCAGCCAACTTCATTCCCTTCTCTATCTTCTTTTGAGGAGAAATTTAATGATCTTACAACTACTGAGAAAGTAGAGGAATTGAAGAAACTCGTTGCTCCACATATGCTTCGAAGGCTCAAAAAGGATGCCATGCAAAATATTCCTCCCAAGACAGAAAGAATGGTTCCTGTTGAATTGTCTTCTATCCAAGCTGAATACTACCGGGCAATGCTTACTAAAAATTATCAGCTATTAAGGAATATTGGAAAAGGGGTTCCACAGCAATCAATGCTAAACATTGTGATGCAGCTTAGAAAGATTTGCAATCATCCTTATCTGATTCCTGGTACTGAACCTGATTCAGGTTCAGTAGAATTTTTACATGAAATGCGGATAAAAGCTTCAGCCAAACTGACCCTGCTGCATTCCATGCTAAAGATGTTATATAAGGATGGTCATAGAGTTCTTATTTTTTCACAGATGACTAAGCTTCTTGATATCCTTGAGGATTATTTGACCATAGAATTTGGGCCTAAAACATTTGAGAGAGTGGATGGTTCTGTATCAGTCACTGATCGCCAGGCAGCAATTACTCGTTTCAACCAAGATAAAAGTCGATTTGTCTTCTTGCTATCAACTCGCTCTTGTGGTCTTGGGATAAATTTAGCAACAGCTGACACAGTTATAATTTATGATTCTGATTTCAACCCACATGCTGATATCCAAGCTATGAATCGGGCACATCGAATTGGACAGTCAAATAGACTTCTGGTGTACAGGCTTGTCGTCCGTGCCAGTGTTGAGGAGCGCATCTTGCAGCTTGCAAAAAAGAAATTAATGCTTGATCAGCTGTTTGTGAACAAGTCTGGATCACAGAAGGAAGTTGAAGATATTCTACGATGGGGAACAGAAGAACTTTTCAATGATTCTTCTAGCACGAATGGTAAAGAAATTTGCGATAGTAACAATAACAAGGATGATATATTAGCAGATTTAGAGCAAAAGCAGAGGAAGAGGGGTGGTGGCCTTGGGGATGTTTACAAGGATAAATGTACAGATGGTGGCAACAAGATTTTGTGGGATGATAATGCTATCTTAAAATTGCTTGACCGGTCAAACCTGCAGTCTGGAACAACTGATGTTGCTGAAGGAGATTTTGACAATGATATGCTTGGTTCAGTGAAGGTAATGAATTGTAATCTCAATGTACACGATTGATTTCCATATTAGTCTGTTCATTTAATCATAAGCAGCCTCTTTTTGCCATTGCATTGGAAGTAAGCAATTGTTGTATTCCATGCCCCCTTATCCATATCTAGCTACTGATTATGGTACACAACTGTCATTGTTTACACATCATATGTCCGTTGCATTGTTCTTTTTGTGCTGCTTGCATGTGCAAGCCTTCTATTCAGTTTTTCTCAAGTGTATCCTGGGGTTGTATTTTGAGTTAATGATTTCTCTAAGACCTGAAGAAATGAAGATTTGTAATTTTGGTTAAAAATTATTGTTTTGTTTTAGCAGCCTTTGGAGTGGAATGATGAAACAATGGAGGAGCATGGTGGAGGTGAATCACCTTCTCTTGTGCCTGATGATATTTCTGGACAAAATGCTGAAAGAAAGGAGGACAATGTTCTCAGTGGTAATGAAGAAAATGAATGGGACAGGCTTTTACGTGTACGGTAAGCAATTGTAACACGTTCTCGAAATTACTCTCAACCACTCCATGCTTTAAGCTGCGAGTAAGAATTTTATATGTTATTTTTCACATTTCTGCAACAACAGATGATTTTGGTTGGCTTGTGATGTGTTTCTTGCTGCAACTCTTGACTTTGATGGCCTCCATTATAGATTAGTTGCATGGGGCTTAAGGTTGGAACAAGGATGCAATTTAGGAAGTCCAAATTGTATTTTATTCACTTGTTCTAAACATAAAGGTTTTTGCACGTATCCTTAAAGTCTCAAACTTTGGTTGGATGAGACTGGCTGCTAGATGCAATTAATTGATAACTGATTCTGCTTTTGCCTAGATTTATGCTATGTAATTTTAAATTTTATCTTACGTGATCTTCCGGGCTTTAGATGGGAGAAATATCAAAATGAGGAGGAAGCTACTCTTGGCCGGGGGAAGCGCCTGAGAAAAGCTGTTTCGTATAGAGAAGCATATACACGATACCCAAGTGAAACATTGAGTGAGGTACTTCTATCTTCTAAGAGCGATTTTTGTCACCGGGTTAAGGTGGAGTCTGCTTCTAATCAATTATATCGCTGTTGGATATTATTTTTCATTACCTCACATGTTGAGTATTCCCATCTTTACTTAAATTACATCTTGGACCAATCACTTCCGTGATTCCATTCTACTTCTCACTTGGTTGCTTTTATCGTGAAAAACTCTTCCATAGTTTGGGTTAAGTATCAGAACAAAACTTGTGATTTATTCTCTTTGAATGTGTCTGGGTTTGTCAAATCCGTACTTCTTTCTCTCTATCTATCTTATCTATTAAACTTTTGGCAATGAAACTTTGAGCTGTTGCTACTCGCTTTCCTTCTTGTATGAACTTACAACGGGAAGGTTATGATTCTACTTCATTGAGAAGATGGAATTTTTGGTTCTGCTGCCTATATATTTATTCAATATTCTTGTGGCACTGACGGTAATATGGCAAGTATCTCATGATTCACTTGGTTCTAATCACTTCAATTTTTGCCGTGCCCAGTCAATTAGACTATCCACTTCAACTTTCTCCCTCTCATATGCATGCTTCACATATTACTTTGCAGCTTTATAACACTGTAGTAGTCCTATCTTAATGTCTTAAAAGTTATAGCATTTAACTGCTTGGCTGATGTCATTTATGGGTTTTCAATTGATAATCTGCTGACAGAGTGGCGGTGAAGATGACAAGGAACCTGAACCAGAGCCAGAGCGGGAATATACTCCAGCTGGACGAGCATTTAAAGCGAAGTAGTAAGTCACATTCTTTTCCAATAATTTACAATGTGATAAATCTTCTGAGATGCCACATAAGCAGTTTTTGGAGTATATGTTACCTGTAACCATTAAAATACAGTGATTAATACAAGACGAAGGTTGTTTGGGTATAAAATTCTAGGATGATATGAATGGTGAAGTGTTGCAAAGTAGGACAATGGATTCAGCTTCTTTCTTTCTCTTTGTAACCATTAGGTCATCTGACAGCATGAAATAATAATTTGTCAGGTCTGTCTACATTGGATTTTGAAATATGTACTCCGTTTTTCTTAAGTGTAAATAGTTATTATGAGGTTGAGACTTCGGTAGTTTAAGACCTTCACAAAAGCCTAAATGTAGAAAAAACTGTAGGGGCTTCAATTTCTTGAATCATGAAGGGAAGAAGTTGCAATATGCTTGGCTAGAAGGGGCATTTAAACTTGTTGTTTCTAACATTTATTACTTGGATGCATCAAATTTTACTTTCTTTGGACAGTGCTAAGCTACGTGCCAGACAAAAAGAACGTCTTGCACACCGGAATTTGGTAGAGGAATCTAATCCTGGTGAGGAATTGCCTGTATCTGAAACCCTCCCTCAATGCTCTCCAGAGGATGATAAACATGGGGATCAACCAATGGAATCATCTGCGCAGATTAGTAGGAAGTCTTTGGTAATCTACTTGGATGATAACAAGTTCACTCAAGCATCTGATGCGAAGAGCAAGATGGACTCTAGTTTAAGGCTGGGCCGCCTGTCAAAGCACAAATTAAACAGTCATTTGGATCTTGCCATAAATTCACTTGGCCATCCTTCTCCCCACATAAACTTTCCTGGCCATCAAACTCAGGGTTCAGGCTACACAAACTCCTTGCCTGCAAGCAATTTGTTACCAGTACTGGGATTGTGTGCTCCTAATGCTAATCACTTGCAGCATTCATACAGAAATTTCGCAAGACCTAGTGGCAGACAAATAAAACCAGGAATGGGACAGGAGTTTCCATTTAGCTTACCTCCTTGCCCTGGAACTTCAACTGCGATGGATTTAAGGCGGCAGGAAATTAACCTGGACAAACAGAGACTGCAAGATGCATCAATAGAAGTCCTGCAGCAGCGTCTTAAAAATAGCTTGTCAGATGCTTTGCTTCCATTTAGTCCAGTATGTTCAGATTCCTCTCCCTCTGCAATATACAAATACTCAGATGGACACTGCCTGTGGTCTAAACAGAATATTTTTTCCATGCATATATATCTTTTTTATTTCATGCTTGATGTCTTTTGTTCATTTATATGCTCCCTGTCTCCTTTTTGTATTAAATGATGCAGTGTCCTCCGTTAGCTCAACAGAGGAAGTGTTCTGACCGTTTGGAAGATTCCGGTTCTTCTTTAGCTGATTTCCAGGAAAAGATGTTACTGCCAAGTCTGCCCTTTGAAGAAAAGATGCTGCCTAGATTCTCAGTTCCCATTGATAGCATGCCCACTTCACAACATGATTTTCTATCTAGCTTATCTCTGGGAAGCAGAACAGAAGCTGCAAACGACACTGTTCGGGACCTTCCAGCAATGCCACTGTTACCCAACTTGAAATTTTCTGCTCAAGATATGACAAAATATAATATGTTGGAAAGAGAGGTAACACCAACCTTGGGGTTGGGTCATATGCCATCCACTTTTCCATCATTTCCTGAAAACCACAGGAAGGTGTTGGAGAACATAATGATGAGGACAGGATCTGGCTCAAGTCACTTGCATAGAAAGAAAACAAAAATGGATGGCTGGTCTGAAGATGAACTTGATTTTCTTTGGATTGGTGTCCGTAGACATGGTCGCGGTAGTTGGGATGCTATGCTCAGAGATCCCAGGTTAAAATTCTCTAAGTATAAAACCGTGGAGGATTTGGCAGCTAGGTGGGAAGAGGAACAACTCAAGATCTTGGATGGCCCAAGTTTCTCATTAGCAAAGCCGGTGAAGCCAGGAAAAACTTCTAAAGCATCCTTGTTCCCAAATATTCCTGAGGGAATGATGTCACGGGCATTGCATGGAAGTAGACTTGTTGCATCACCTAAATTGCAGCCGCATCTAACTGATATGAAATTGGGCTTTGGTGACCCGTCTTCAAGTGTACCTCACTTTGATCCACAAGATAAACTTGATTTGCCGTATGAACACTTTGGACCATTTCCATCTTGGAACCCTGATAAGTTTCGGGAAATTTTGGTTGGAGATTCTTCTGCTGGACCTTCAAATATATCAGCTGAAAAGCCATTTCTTCTCAATACTCTTGGAGCAAGCAACTTGGGGTCACAGAGTTTGAATTGCTCAAGCAGCTTAGATTTACAACGGAGAGAGGAGGAACTCGGCACCATGAAGTATGGGAAATTGCCTAGTCTTCTGGATCAATCGTTGCATATGCTGCGCAGTTCCCAACACACTCTGGGCAGCAGTGGATCCAACGGTCCAGCGCTGTTTGTGGACCTGGATAAAGGGTTAAATTTTCCTCATTTAAAGGGGAAAGAAGTAGCTGGAAACAGTTCTAGGAACAATCTACCCCATTGGCTTAGGGAGGCTGTAAATGCTCCTTGCAAACCACCGGAACCTGAACTGCCACCCACTGTATCGGCCATAGCTCACTCAGTTCGCATACTATATGGAGAAGACAAACCAACTATTCCACCATTTGTTATACCAGCCCCCCCTCCTAGCCAACCAAAAGATCCTAGGCATATTCTGAAGAAAAAAAAGCGAAGGTCACAAGTATTTAAGGTCCCGTCTGATATTTTGAGGGATAGCCAGAACTTTACGAGTGTTTGCACCGATGTTGGTTCAACCTCTGGCCCACCAGAAATGCCTTTACAACCACAACAGCTGCTGATTCCTGGATCCTCGGGGCTTGTGGAGAACCAATATGACCTGAACCCACCTCCTCACAGTACCAGCTTGGTTAATTCATTCACACCAGCTGCTTGTTTAAGCCCACCTAAGAAAACAACCATGGGATTATCTCCATCTCCTGAGGTGCTTCAATTAGTAGCATCTTGTGTTGCTCCAGGTCCAACCTTTCCATCTGGTTCTGGCTCAACAAGCTCAAGTTTGCTAGATAGTAAGTTAACATTGCCAAAGTCTACGGATCAAATTGGATTTTCAGATTCACACGGAAGTTTGGAGAAATCCAAGGATGCACCGAGCTTGCCCCTCGATGTACAAAGCGTGCATCCAGTGGAGGAACATGATCAACCTGATGATAGTGGTGATTCAAGCAAGACTCACTCGGATCCTTTTCGAACCGAGCAGCTTGGTGTAGAAGAGATATCATCAGAAGGAACAGTGTCGGATCATCCTGCAAGTGACCCATGAGCCATAGCTAAGGCATTGTAGTTGAACTTAGCACATTGAAATTCTTTGTGTTATTTGAGCCCAGGCGCTTGAGTTATTGCTCGAATTTTTTGTAGGCATCATATACTGAGTGATAAGTAGAATATATGGGATAGCTTAGGACATCTGGTGTAAAGTAATTGTAAGAGAAAATGAATATATATTGTTTCCCCTGCTTGGCATTCTCTTCTTTAGTTGCCTTGCATTCAATCGAAAGGAAAAATCCCTCCTTACTATTTTTCAATCAAAGTAATGAAATCTTGTAATCTCATGGATCACAGTTTCACATTAAACTTGAGGAGCTTGTGTTTACCTTCTCTAACCCGTCAATTTTTTTACTTACCTTGTGTCAATTTCCTGGTTTTTACAACAAAAAAATTTAGTTCCTTCTATATATTATCATTTGAATGCCTATCAGAAACTGTGAATAGGGTGATATTACTGTATAAGTGCATTTGGGGTGTTGCCCGTAATGGTTTTACAGATCAGGCATGAGCACAAATAGTGTTACAAAACCATCAGTTGCTAAACTTTATCTGGTTTTCTCCAAATCAATTCATAAACAAAAACTGAACAGTTGAAGTATAATCAGTTCTTTCTCATTAGTTGTGAAGAAAGATTGGATCTTTCCACAATCTCATCTAATGTATTTTCACTGGAATACATTAACTAAAAGAACAAATAAGTCTGAACACAAATCAGTTCTCTGGTTGCCCACAAATCCTGAAGAGAGAGCACAAAAATAGTTGTATTCTTCCCTAGTCTGCTTGAAGCAATTTAGTTATGATGTTTGTAGTGATGGAATTAAACCCATAAATGAACTCCCAAGTTAACAAAGAAAGAAGTTAGACTACTCTCTGCCATCAATTCAAGCAAGAATAAGTGTGTACAGGAGACCTTAGCCAGTCCATAAAATTCACATAAGGTGGCTAGTAATGATTATGATCAATTGGTTTTTAAGGCACTCATGAGAGTTGAATGGTTATCTAAGTAGTAAGTAACGAGTAAAAGCAGTGTTAAAAGTTTCTGACAAAATCTATACATATCATTCATTCATGCATGTAGCTGCAATAGCTTGCTCTTTGGATCTTTAGAATGGTAAGAATGATTGAGTTGGTCTTCTGCAGGAAACACAAGTGTTGAGATTCTTGAATTTGGAGATAGAATCTCTAAGCTGTTTCCTAACTGGGAACAGAAAGAATGATAATATGGAGCTTCAACTTCTATACTAACCAAAAAAAAAAAAATTCTGATGCAGAGACTCAAGCCATTCTTGCAAGCCTCAAATTAGAAGCTTCTGCATTTTCCTTTCCTTTATTCTCACGCTTCTTTAGCTTCTGTAGTTCTTCTTATTCCACCTAGTCGTTCTCTCCGGTAACCCTTATTTCAGTTGACTTCGAATGGTCATTTTACCAAGAAAAGGAAAAGAAAAAGAAGCAAAAAGCAGCGTTTGTGTATAAAGATAACACTATTCAATTAGTTACGGTTAATTTATACGAAAAAATGGTAATAAAAATAAGAATAAACATAATTATTACAATTATGATAATTGATTAAAAAATAAAAAATAATAATTATTAATATTGATAATAATTAATTTGTTATTAGAAATAAAAATTTGTTAAAATTTTATTTTACGCAATTTTTAATATATTTTAATTAATTATATTTAATTGTTAAAAAGAAAAAATATAATTAATTAATAATATTGTTAGAAAAATAATTAATTTAATAATTAATCTGTTTATTTTTGTAAATTAATAAATTTTTATAAATTAAAATAAATCAATTATTTTTATTTAACAATATCTTTTTTAATTAAACTTTACATTTTTCGATAAATAAGGATAATATAATTTTATTTAATATTTAGTCAGTTTTATAACGATCTAATACTAGTTGAACCTTTTAAACCTTAAATCTCTTGTCTTATCAATTTAACTTTCCGTCCAATTTTTGAAATTTTAGAAATCCTTATTAATGTGATATATATTCTTTTATTTTTATTTTTATTTATTTTCATTAAATATAAATTAAATTGAACTAACAGCCCAATTAAATTAATTATAATATATACAATAAAAATTTTCTTCCGTTAAGGGATTATTCAGTAGTACAAGCTATTTTAAAATTTTATTTTGGAGGAAATTTATCATGCTGACGACATCGTTTTGAATTGTTAATTATGGTTTATTCAGTTTCATTAAATGGGTCGATACGGCATCGGACTATCTCAGCCCTAGCAATTAGGGCTTAGGGTTTTGCTTCCAATTGGATCTTTGATTTGGGCTCTCACGGAGTTACCGCGAGTATCGTCGCGAGTACAGCATTCATTTCTCTTGCCGTGATCACCAACTCGCAAAGTCACAAACTCGTCTACTCGCCTCCTCTGCTTATGGTGCTTACGGTCTGTCCTTGTACTTGCAGTCTTCTTTCTGAATCTATTTTACTTATGACTACAGCTTCTCTCTTTCAAAAGAATTCTCTGTTTTTTGAAGTTTTGCTCAGTTTAATTTGTGTTTGTGCCATTTTTTCCCGAGTGTGGACTATCGTACATTTATGTTCTCCTTCTTTCTGTGCATGATTATAAGTCTGAAAAGTTGATTGCATGAGAAATTTTCATTTTGTTATGATGTTTTGCAAGTAGTAAGTCTCACTGTTGGTTAATGGAAGTTGTGAAACTTCATAAATTAGCTATGATCAAAACTATTATATATTAAAATTTTTCAATTGGAGATATAAAATTATAGTTGAATGACCCTTAGAACAAAATCTGTAAGTGAGATATTCTCTTCGAGAGGTTCTGATGAGTAGAGAATATCTCTGACAAGAATAACATTTCTCGGTCGATAAAAAAGTTTTAAGTAGAATGGAGGTGTTTTTGTTGTTGCCTGAATCCCTTGGGCCATTTCGCTTTGGCATTAGTTATACAGAAAGGTTGGCTTCTTGTGATTTCTGATCTCAGGCTTGCTTATGAAAGTCAAATTTAGTAAGACAGAAAGTTTTTGAATGCTTATCTTTAACTTGCTTATAATGCTGCTGTTTGTGATGCTGTATCGTCTTGTCACCCTTGATAAGTAGCATTTTACAGTCTTGAGTTTTCTGCTTTTATGGTTTTCTTGATGGATCTTGATGGGAAATTTTGTACTTTTTCTTATGCAGAAGTAGTGACTGTGTTTAGGAAGCATCTGTCTTCCATGATGATTGACCTAGAACAGCCCTCAGGAGAATGGCATAAGGAAGATAGTAGGCTTGATGTATTTGTTAATATGACAGATGGTGATCAAGGGCAGAATAGAGATGCGTTAATTGTGGAATCTTCTAGGACTAGTGGGCATGATAAGGAAAATGCTGGACCTATTGTTTGTGGAAGGGTATCAGGTGATAGAAATAAAGAGCATACAGGAGATATGTTTAACTCAAGTTCGGTGAAATGTTTAGATCCTTGTGATGGAATGGAATTTGAATCAAAGGAAGAGGCTTTTATGTTCTACAAAGAGTATGCCAAGTCTGTGGGATTTGCAGCCATAATCAAAGCCAGCCGTCGATCAAGGATATCAGGAAAATTTATTGATGCCAAATTTGTTTGCACCAGATATGGAAGCAAGCCAGAAGCTAGTTCAACTGACTTGCCACAGCCTGTTTTAAATGTTGATGGTACAACAAGCATTGCTGTCAAGAGAAAACGCGGTAGAACAGGTCATTCTTGGTTAAAAACAGATTGCAAAGCTTGTATGCATATTAAAAGAAGGCAGCAAGACGGAAGATGGGTGGTACAAAGTTTTGTTAAGGAGCATAATCATGAAAATTTTCCAGATCAGGCATATCACTTTCCTACTGATAGGGCCTCAAATCTATGTAACAATGCTGGTTCGTTACATGGTATCAGTGCAAGAACAAAAGAAGTGGCTGTTTCAATGTCTAAGCAATTAGGAGGGCGAAAGAAGAATGAGAGCCAGAAAGCAGGTGTAACAAATCAAACAAGGCATTTGGCTTTAGATGATGGCGATGCTGAACTTATGTTCGATCATTTTATGTCTATGCAGGATGACAACCCAAACTTCTTTTATGCAATAGATTTGAATGAAGAACAACGTTTGAAAAATGTTTTCTGGATTGATGCCAAAGGTAAGCTAGACTTCAGCTACTTTGGTGATGTTGTGTTCTTTGACACCATGTATATCAAGAATGAATACAAGCTGCCATTTGCTCCCTTTGTTGGTGTAAACCATCATTTTCAGTTTATATTGCTTGGAAGTGCTTTAATTGCTGATCAGATGAAATCAACATATGCTTGGGTGATGCAAGCATGGCTAAGGGCTATGAATGGTCATGCTCCAAGAGTGATACTTACTGATGATGACAGGACCCTGAAAGAAGCCATTGCAGAGGTCTTTCCAAATTCACGCCATTGTTATTGCTTGTGGCACATATTGGCCAAGATTCCTGAAAAGCTCTGTTATGTGCTGAGGCAGCATGATAATTTTATGAATAAATTTAACAAGTGTATATTTGAGTCTAGGACAAATGAAAAGCTTGAAAAGAGGTGGTGGAAAATAGTTGATAGTTTCAATCTCAGGAATGATGAATGGTTTCAGTCTTTGTATGAAGATCGTCATAAATGGATACCAACATATATGTCAGATAACTTTTTGGCTGGAATGTCTACAACTCAACGGTCAGAATTTTTGGACAAATATATTCAAAGAAAAACCTCACTGAAGGAGTTCTTAGAACAATACAAGGCTATTCTTAGAGAGAAATTTGAAGAGGAAGCAAAAGCAGATTTTGAAACTTGTTATAAACAACCAGGACTGAAATCTCCATCACCCTTTGGGAAACAAATGTCGACATTGTATACACATGCAATATTTAAGAAATTCCAGGTTGAAGTTTTGGGTGTTGTTGCTTGTCACCCTAGAAAAGAAAGTGAAGATGGAGAGTCAAAAGTTTTCAAGGTTCAAGACTTTGAAGATAATCATGATTTTCTTGTGGTCTGGAATGAAAGAACATCATGTTTCTCTTGTTCATGCCGGTTATTTGAGTTCATTGGTTTTCTTTGCAGACATGTGTTGATTGTTATGCAAATGTCTGGGCTTCACAGCATTCCACCTCAATATATATTGAAACGCTGGACAAAGGATGCAAAGAGCAGGCAAAAGACAAGTGAGAAATTGAATAGGTTTCAGTCCAGTGTTCAACGGTATAATGATCTATGTCAAAGGGCCATCAGATTGGGTGATGAAGGCTCTTTATCCCAGGAGAGTTATTGTATTGCATTCGGTGCACTAGAAGAAGCTTTGAGAAAATGTGAGGGTGTCAATAAATCGATTTGGAGTGCAGTAGAAACACCCTCACCCTCTTCTAATACTCCTCATGACTCTGAAGAAGCAAATCAAGCTAATGGTGCAGTCAATACAGACAAAAAAAACAGTATATCAAACAAAAGACAGGTCAGATACATAATTGGTGATTTTTTGCCTTCAGTTTGTGACAAAATTGCTCACAAGGATACACTCTGTACATTGTTTAGGTATATACAGAACCTGAGTTCATAACCCTTGGGATGCACAACAGTTGGCAACAAATGGTTCGCTATGCTCTATTTTCTTTGCTAAGTTGGATGCATTGTTAAATCTTAATGCAATGAAATGTCATCGCTTAAATATCATAGAGAGTCTCAGATCTAAAAATATCAGCCTCTTCACTCTTCCATGTGAATGCAGAAGAGCATGCAGTGGAGGGTATAATATAGTCTCCAACTGAATATATTGAAGATAGAGTTCTTGTTGTATTCAAACTATTCTGTTACTAACTGAATGATGTTGGTTGTTGCAACTTTGAAGTTTCCTGAGAAAGTTTATCGCAGGAACAATTGCACTCAAGGGCTTCAACATTTGATGGATACTTTGGCCCTCAAATTGTGCATGGAATGGTATGTGGTTTTTCCCTCAAAAGTTACCGTGAGAAGTTGAATTACTTTTGAGAATTTTATGTATTTAAATTCAGAATTTTTAAGTAAACATCCGCTTTCGGGTTCCTTGTATATCATATAGGTGCATTTAAACTCTGTAGCTTCCAACCGCGACGACTACTATGGCAATCAACATGGCATGCAAGAGCTGGTAAAATTATCTGAAATTGATGAGTGTATTTGGCATGGCTCTTTACCATTAGTACATACAGGTCTCAATCGTGCCTTTTCCCCAACCACAGGGACAATTGAACTCCACAGCATCTAACTTGACTCAACAAAGGGTGCAAGGGATGGTACGCCATTCTGCTAATAAAATTCATTTGCACAGTAAAAAGATGACAAGAAGGTGGTTCTGATGATTATTCTGTGGGCTGTATTTGTTCTTACTTTGCACATGGTGCCAGAAGGCAAAAACCAAATAGTCAGCTCGTCATTAAAGTTCTTAGTAATTTGCCAACTCCATGCTTGCAGGGCCAATTACATTTCAGACCACCGAGTATTACAAGTTGTTTCGAAATCCAAGACAATATGCCAGAAATGGTATAGTAGGTTCTTGTGCAGTATCAGCCACTCCAGTTGCTGTAAACTATTGCTTATATTGTTAATATGATTCAATTACAGGATCAATCAAATGTTGGGCCTTCACATTTGCATGGAATGACCTCAAAACATTTGCATCCGAAACACCTATCTTCTTAGCTGCTTTGGTGATACGGCAAGTCCCTAACAAAGGTAATCTCCTTTTACTTTTTTTCTCGTGTGATGAATTCAAGAATCAGGAGTTCACTGCAAGTGTATTCTTTTCTTTTACTTGACAGATTAGGATTAACTTGAACGAAAATGGATCACAAACGATTGGCAGCCTTCGTTGTCCCCTTGTATGTGCCTCCTTTACAACTCAAAGCAGAGAAACCTGGAAAATGCAGTGAGGCATTTTTGGTTTGTCCTTCAAAATACTACTTGTGCTATTTTGTTATTCAATAATAATACCCTATTTATGTATATCCAGGACAGTACCATACTGAATTAATTCTTTAGTTTATTGCATGTTTAGCAGGTTTATTTAATATAGATCAAATGTCTTAATCACATTCTAATATCTTTTAACGGGTTTAAGTATTTTTGGTTATTTATAGTACAACAACACCAACAAAAGTAGTATTAATTATCATTTAATTCAACTTTTTAACGAACAAAAATAGTTTTCTTTTCTAATCTTATTTTAAAATTGTCAATTTTACTCAATTTTTACTATGTATCATTTTTATAAGAATTTAATATTGATTAAACATTTAGATATTAAATCTTTCGTCTTACAACTTTAATTTTTACTCTAATTTTTAAAAATATTAAAAATTGTCACATACTTATAATACTTGTTAGCAAACCTTTTGTGTTAAATGTAATTCAATACGTGTTGTCACGTATCTTATTATCATTTGTATAATAGTTTGTTTTAAGATAAATTGACTAAGATTATTATAATTTAATCTCAAAAAAGTAGAAGGGGATGAGATAAATGAATAAGTTTGGTTAAGATTTTTTAATTTTTTGGTTTTTTAATTTTACTTTTATTTATATACTTTTATTTTCATTCATTTATGTAAATTATTTAGTAATATTTTTTTAATGTAAGGAAAACAAATATATATATATATATATATATATAAAGAAGTTTCCATGTAAGCGAATGTATAACTTAACGGAAATGACATGCAACTTGAAAGCCATTAGCCTCACTTGAAAGCATTCTCTCGGCCACTTACCTCGTAGATATGTCCACTGCTGCCGCCGCCGCCACCAACAGCTTACGCTCTTCCATTCCTTGCGCCGACGGGCTCCTGTCCAGAGCTAGAGCTAAAGCGACTACATTATCTTCGTCTCTCACCCAATCGGTAAAGCCCAAACGACAACAAAAAACCTTCGCCAAACAACTCTGTGCTTGATCCTTTCTCTTTCCTTTTGTCATTTCAGGCTTCGGTACTCCGCTTGCAAGGTGTGCACACTAGTTCTAATTCACTTCGGTGGAGCTGTGGTCCGGTAAGAGCCATGGCTGAGTCTCAAACCCTTTCGGTGCCAAAGAATGAAGCTCAATCCTCTGCTTCTGGTATAACATTTGCTTTTCTGTATCATTCCAACGCTTAAGTGCATCATAGTTCAATTCCTTTTCTCTACCCGAGAATGGGGACATGGGTTCTTTTAACTTTTTCCAAAGTTTCGACCTTAATTTGACTGGTTTAAGTTTTTTCTTCTAAAACATTTTACTGTCGCTTTCTTTCAGGCAAGAAGCAAGCGCTTATATCTTTGTCGGACAAAAAGGACCTGGCTTTTCTTGGCACTGGACTGCAAGATTTGGGGTAATTTTCATTTCATGTCCAAGTCGCTTTCCTTTTTTTTTTTTTTCTCAATATAATTTAGACGCACTACTTCCAAGTGAAAATGATCGCTTATCTTGTTGTCCTTGACTCATGGGATTGTTTTTATTTCCTTAACCAACTAGTGTATGTCTGTCTAATGCTTCTTATGTGGGTTTCCTTTTCTTTCTAGGTATACCATAGTTTCAACAGGAGGCACAGCGAATGCTCTGGAAGGTGCTGGAGTGGCCGTGACTAAAGTGGAACACCTTACCTCTTTTCCGGAGATGGTAAATTGGTCCTTAGTTTCCATGTCCATAGCCACCTGGCTAAACTTGCTTATACATTATATTTTTCAGGAGCTGCTGTGGTGTAATGGTCTTTTAAATCGGGATTCGATTGATTATGCTGGTTTAGCATTAAACTTCAGTAAATGTTGTTTTAGCTGGTAAAATCTAGGAGTATCTTTGTTAAAAGCTATTCTTTTTATCTCAGCACTTGTTTGAATCATGGGATGCAAATCTCTTTCTCTCTTTGAAAGGGTGATTCTCCTGCTCTCTGTGATTGTTGAATGCCTATTGACCTTTGCATCCTTACTCCTTTTTAAGATACACATTTTCCAGTTATGTCGTGTTATTTGCATGTAGACTTAAAACTGGGCATCTTTGGGAGGAATGTTTATATTTCTTATTACCAGATTGGGTATGATTAAACAAAGAGGCAATTTTAGGAAAATAGTATCATTGTTCAGCTGTTTTGTGAGATGATTTTGGGTAATTGGAGACTTATCAGATCTTAAATAATGATTTCTGATTTTGTAATCTGATGTTGGGTCTGCTAAATTCTTGCAGCTTGATGGTCGTGTGAAAACTTTACACCCAAACATTCATGGTGGTATTCTCGCTAGGAGGGACCAAAAGCACCATATGGAAGCTCTTAGCAGGCATGGGATTGGTGAGCATAATAAGATTATTTTACTGAACAGCTTAGTTGCGAGTTATTCTTTATTGTTAAATTTGCTTGTTTTTTGGTTCTTATTGCAGTCCTTTTTGTCTCTAATGGTCATGCTACAGGTACCTTTGAAGTAGTAGTAGTGAATTTGTACCCTTTTTATGATAAAGTTACTTCAACCGGAGGAATTGAGTTTGAGGATGGAATTGAGAACATCGATATCGGTGGTCCTACCATGATCAGAGCTGCTGCAAAGGTTGTTCATCCAGACATCTACGCAGATTTGTCATTGATGGGCTAACTCATCATTGTGCTTGTTTTGTGTACACTCCTCGGTTTATCATGTTTGATCCATTTTAGTCGGTTCTTCAATTTTATGGATATGATTTATAGGCTTAGCCTTGCCAAGGACCAATGTATATTACATCCAGTAGTATGATGTTTGCAAGTCAAAATGTTGTTTTTTTCCTATCCAAAGTTATGCTAAATGTTACAGAAACTTCATTGGCTGCTGACTATGTGTTATCCAGCTGACCTACTTTTATTGAACAGAATCATAAGGATGTCTTGGTCATTGTTGACTCACAAGATTATCCTGCACTGCTCGAATTTCTTAGGGGGAGCCAGGATGATCAACAGTTCCGTAGGAAGCTTGCCTGGAAGGCTTTTGAACATGTTGCATCTTATGATTCTGCAGTTTCAGAGTGGCTCTGGAAGCAAGCTGTAGGAGGTAGTATTTTTTTCCTTTTGCTTTAGCTTGCTTTTCTGCACTGAACTTTTGCTATATAGTTATAGGATTATCTGTAAGCTACATTCTAGAATGATCTTCAAGCGAAACTAGAAGTAACCATTTAAGTTACTCTTAACTGATGTTGTGCAAGATGGGATATGAAACAATACTTTTAGGTTCTAACATCTAGCCAAAAATATATGATTCAAATTGTTTTTTGCTAATTCCTTTTAGGATTGTAGATTGACTGGGTTCTTTGTATTTTGAAAGACAAGTTCCCTCCAAGTTTTACCATACCTCTGTCACTCAAAAGTTCTCTTCGCTACGGTGAAAATCCTCACCAAAAGGCTGCATTTTATGTTGACAAGAGTATAGCTGAGGTCAATACTGGTGGCATTGCAACTGCTATCCAACATCATGGTAAGGTGAGAAGTTCTACAACTATGCCCCTGACTTTTTATTTTTTATTCTGATGTCAATTTAAACTATTGATGATCCATTACATTTTGTGCAACGAAAGATGTGTTGCTTTTGATTGTCTCAATTTGATTGTGGAGCCATAATTTTTGACTTAGAAGCTCTTTTAGTATATTTTCAGTGCTGCTGCTTCTTATTTTAGCAGCCATTTTCTGTTGTACACTGAAGCTCTATAGTGATTGTGTACATGGGTTATCTGGAGAGTTTTTTTTTTTTTTCCAGTTTGAAACATAGTATGTAGAGGGTTTTTTTTTTTTTCCCCAGTTTGAAACATAGCATGAGGGCATCCTTGCATGTTTACATCTATTTGATCATTATTTTCAAGGATGTCATTATCTTAGTAAGTTAGTTGGTCTGAGTATGTCCAACCCCCCGTATGACTATATATTTTTGGCTTCCCTAAAGCTAGGGTACTTATGATATTTCAAGCGCATTTCTTATCCTAATGTGCCTGTAATTTATTGAAATTTTAAGTGAAGATGATGTAGGCCTTGATAACTTAAAAGCCCTAGGTAGTGTTTACTTGATATTTATCAACATTTTGTTCAGATTATTCTGTGAATGATTCATTGATTGAACTTCCTTTTTCTGGATGCAGGAGATGTCATATAATAACTACTTAGATGCTGATGCAGCTTGGAATTGTGTCTCGGAGTTTCAGAACCCCACTTGTGTGATAGTAAAGCACACAAATCCATGTGGAGTAGCTTCTCGTGATGACATTCTTGAAGCATATAGACTGGCTGTGAAAGCAGATCCAGTGAGTGCATTTGGTGGTATTGTAGCCTTCAATATAGAAGTTGATGAGGTACGTTTTGGTGTTCATGTAACTGGTTTGTGGAGTGCATTATCACTATTTTAATTTACTATTTAGTGATCCTACGGAACTAAATTACTTGATTTACCCCTAAGTTGGGCTGCCTTTCTGATAGCAATATGGGTCCTAAACCCATATTGACATACTCTGGGAGAAAGAGGGAGAAGGGTACGCACATAGGCCACA
>JANZLC010000003.1:29355873-29368028 GCA_026413385.1 Erythroxylum gracilipes
ATATTAAAAAAAAAAAGAAATTTCATACCTTGTTAATTTATAATTTCGTATCCAATATAAAATTACTTTTTTAAAAACATTTTTTTAAAATATTCAATATATATATGTGTGTGTATTGCAATAGAATATTTAAAGGTGGAAGAATTTATATAATAAAAGAAATTGAACAAATGATTTATTAAAAAAAACAATTCCATACATTGTTAATTTATATTTTATTTAAACATAATAGAAGAATTACGAGAAAATTCTCTAGTGTAGAGGAAAAAAATTAGAAGCTAAACCGCCAAGCAAATCTACTAAACTCAAATAAGGATCTACAAAGTTTAATATCTCGTCTCACAATTATAAGTTGTCTTACAAAATTTCATAGATTGAAACTAAAGTTGATATGTGAATTAACAAACTATCAAACCAATTATAAAAACAATTGAAAAAGGATGAGGATACTATATTACTTATTCTCTCTATGTTTTTTCTCTTATCTTCTCTTTTATATCACAAAATAGGTTTTTTCCATCGTATACGGTCATATACATGATCATGTAAATAATCGTGTCTCTTCAGTGCGACCTCACTTACAGATGTACATGATCACAGAGAAATACATGGTCATCACACATGATCGTATAATTCATGAACACGAGCTTGTACAAGATCGTGTATGTCTTCGCCTTTCACTTTTTTCTTCACATAGTTCCAGAGACTTACAAGATTGCTACACCCAGCCATATAAGTGGAGAACATGGGCGTATGGCACTCTACACTGGCGTGTCTGTCTAGAAAATGCTTGATTCACCCATCATCCATATTGTCTTCACATGTTCGTTATCCCCACGAATCATTTAAGTGTCAACAAGTACCAAATGTCTCAAAAATAGAGTTGGACACACACAACATATAGTTTGATGAGTTCAAACAATCACATTACTTCAAGTTTAAAAAACAATACAAAACTAGACAGATATAGATTACAGATAATACCATTTCTTCAACCCGAACCACAAGAGAGACTACATCTCAAGTTAATTTACATTATGCAAGATTGTCCAAAAGTGTTCTTGTGCATTACATATTTGATTAAGAGTTCCTTCTCCACCAAGACACTTTTGTTGTATATATTTCAGATGTTGGAAAATTGGGACAGAATCAGATCCCGTCTGTAGCGGAATAATTATGAGGCTTTTTCATAGTATGATTTTTCTTAAACCAAGATCACTTAATTCTATAAAATTATTAACACATAAATCATAATAAAGCGTGAATCTTAATTTGTACCTTATTCTAAAGCTTGATCATTTTTCTTGTTATATCCCTCTAATCATTTTCAAAATTGGTCCATCTCAACCACTATAGCTGCATAAGTGTCTGGCCTCTAACGGAATTCACAGTACAAGTTAAGAGAACTTAAAAACTCTTACAAAGAGGGTTAAGCAAGAAGTGCTAGCTCCATTAAAGTTTAAGTCTATTTATAGTAAGTTTTTGGAACTTTAATAATTTAATTGAAATTAAATTCTAATTTCAATTAAACTTTAATTAGAATTACAAATAAATATCAATTATGCCCAAATGATATCCAATATTTCATATTGATCCTTATTTATTAAATATCTCATATTTAATCATAAGATTTTTCAATCTTTACATCCAAGTATAGCTTAATTATAATATCTTTGCTCTCTTCAACTCATTCTTTATGTGAAACCCATTAGTTTCTCAAATATGTTGGCAATGATTATAAATTTTAATTAGAATTAGAATTAGATAAATTAAAACTCATTTTAATTTATCTTTAATTCTCCAATTAAACAATTTATAATCATAAATAAAGATTGGCGTCTGATAATACATCATGATCACTCAAATATTTAGGAATATCAAAGTGGTTTTGACTAATACATTATTTTTTATATAATTGAATCTTTTCATCATACAATGTCTAATTAAATATAAAACATATAATTAATGTCTAATATATTTTGAATTCAATCATATTAGTTCTCTGCCATCAACTATTGATTCAATTGATGACATTTATAAACTATTTACAAAATATCATTCTACCTTGGCTAAAGATTTCCTGAACTAATACTAATCGAGAACAACATAACATTCACCCTAATTATCTTAGGGTAATGAATTTTATCTTGATCACTCAAACATCTCCATATAGTTTATGTCACATCCAATGACTATCGAATAAGTTATCCATGATTAGAATAGGTCATAAATAGTATCAAAATATAGTTATCCCTATATAAGATAATTTTGAAGACCTCAAGTCAAAGAATTATGTATACAATTATCATAATGAAAATTTTCATAAATATACAAGTAATGTTCCAAATAGATTTCTCATATCGGGTAAGTTCAGTGAACTTATTCTCTAATAAGCATTCATACGTTTGTTTAAGTATCTCCATATTTTAGCCTTTAAGATCGCCTACTTCCTTTATAAGGAAAAATATAACGTGTGTTAGTTTTTTTTAACGTTCTGTTAATGTTCAGTTTTAATATAATAATAACTAAGACCAATTTAAGGATAATATATAAATACAATATTAATCTCATAATTATAATCTCATCATAATTTCACTTTCAATGTATAATATCTCATAGACTTTATAATATAGATCTAAACATGTACAAGATAAAGAATGTCTTTAAATTATTTTGTCATTAAACTATAACCAATCAATTGACTATAGGGCATAACCATCGTGAGAGACATCCAAGCTGACCTATCCAGCTCTGCGTTAATATTTGTGTTTGTTTAGGAGATTTTTCATAGAGAAGAAATTGTCTAAAATGTTGATTCCAATTAGAGTTAACAAAATATATTTGAAATGGATCAAATTGGAATTAAACCGAACTTTTGTAAAATATTTCTAACATTATTTTAATACAAATTAAAATAAAGGACACAAATATCTCATTTAATTTAAAAAATGTAACGTTCCCATATCCCATGTTAGGGGCTAGAACCCTGGAATAGTGTATACTGAGAAGTTAGAAGTGCATTTCATGAATCATATGGCATAACATGTGAATATTTATTTTTGGCTCATTAAAATAATTGTACATGCTTTCATTGACTTTTTCGGGTATAATTGATTTATAAATGCGATTAAAATGTGAATTGTGGATTATTTGTGTTGAAAATTTATTTGGAGAGTATTATGATTATTTCAGAATTTTTGGTAAATTTTAGAAATTTTTCAAAAATTTGAGGTATCTTGAACTAGGAAAAATAGACAAATAAGAGCGTGACACGTGGCAGCCTCGCATGCACGACAAATGGATTACATGTATAGGTGCCACGTGTATGCTAAAAAAAAGAAGAAGAGAAAAAAAAAACAAGTCTCCAGCTCTCTCTCAGTGTTCTTCACTAAACATCATCACACTCTCTTCTTAATCAACCATCACCGAATCACTACCTATATCTAGTTGTATAGTGGGCAATCTAATTACTGCTTTACTCTCTTGATTTTAATTCCACTAAAACCAAATCTTCTTCTTTCATCCACCGAAACCTGTTCTTCTCTTATTGCTGGAATTTTTTTGAAATCAAGTAAGTTGTGTTTTCAGATTTACTGGATATTGTAAATGGTTTTGATGATGTTTTAATGCGTGGAAATGAATTCATACATGAGGTGTGTAAGAAGGATAGCTTTGGTGTAACATCCTGTTACTTGAATTAAGATTAAAATGGTGTTTATTAGAGATTAATGAGAAATTCGAAAGCTTAATTCACACTTATGCATAATGTGACGTACTCGCACACGATATTTGATTTTTCACATATACAAATAATTGTACATGAAATTAAAATGTGAATTGTGAACTTTTTGAGCTAAAAATTTATGTGGAGAATGTCATTATTATTTTGGAATTTTTGGTAAATTTCAAAGAATTTTCGAAAATTTGGGATATTTTTGAACTAGGCTGTGGACCTATAAAATAGTAACATTTGGAAGCCCTGCATGTAGCCACGTGGCTTACATGCAAGGGACACCCATTATATGTTGCCACGGGTGTTTTTGAAGAAGGGAGAGAAGCTTTTGGTTGGTCACCGAATGCTTCTCATATTGTTTCCTTTGGGTTTCCTTTGCTTTCAAAATCCTGTTTTGATCTCTCATCGAATTCAAACTTACCAACCAGACTGTTACTTGATTCTGTGGAGCCTTTATAATTTCTTTTCAACCACCGAAGCTCTGCTCATTATTATTAATACTGGAGATTTTTTTTGAATCATCAGTTGTGCATTTGGTTTACTATTACTGCTGCAAATAGCTGAGCCAAGTAAGTAGCTCTGATAAGTCTATTTTTCGGTGTAAATTTATACATGCATGCCTGAGTTTAAGAAGTGTGATTTCGGTGTTGAATAACGTGTATGATGAATTTGTCAATTTAGGGAATGAGCAGAAAGTGTATCAAGACTGTGATATTTTGAGTTAAATGGAGATTAGTGAAATAATTATAATTACAGAAAATAATGGTTTGACGTTAACGGTGTTCATGCTCTGTTTTTCTTGATGATGTACGTGAATGTTTTTGGAAAAGTTTGAAAGAATTAAAATGAGTTTGTTAGTAAATTGTAATGAAAATGGGAAGATCTAAATGAGAGAAGAAAAAAATAAAATTATTTGATGAAACATGCAAAAGCATATATCTGATAAAGTGGGAACATGCTCTATTTTCAGTAAATGCAAGCATAAATGTTTGGTAAAGTTACTCATGAAATTTTGTGAGGTTAGAGTTAACAAGAATATAGAGTGGTTTGGTCTTGTGTTTTAAGAAGGATTAAATTGAAAAAAGAAGAAGAAGAACATGGAATGAAGATGGAAGAAAGATGTAGAAAAATGGGATATGCTCACGCGAACAGTGCAGTTTTTGTAATGTAGGTATAAACTTTTGGATTTTGGATTTAGTTGTGATGGGTTCTTTTGAGATGAAAGTAGAAAAAAAATAGTTTATGCAGTATATATATTGGTTGTGATGTGTGGGAATGAAGAAAAAAAGAAGAAGAAAGAAACAAGAAGAGGAGAGGTGTAGTTCGGTGAAGAAGATGAAGGCTGGTGTTCTAGAGAGAGAAAAGGTGATGGGTTATTTGTGTGAGTTAAAAATTAGAATTTTTCATTGAACAGCCCTCAGTTTTTTGCCTATAACTTCTGTATATGAACTCCAAATAACTTGAAACTTAGATCAATGGATTAGTAAGACATTTTTCTTTCTCTCCATAAAAATTTAGAGTTATATGAATTGATTTGAAAGTGATTAATAGGATGAAAGTGTGGAAGTCTGCTAGAATGTTATGAACTGGAAATTTTCATGATCATGCTTCGGTTTTCTAATTATAACTTGAGCTGTAGATTTCTGAATCAGTTAATTTTGATTCATATTAAACTAGAGATATATTTCTACAACTTTTGTGAAGAAGTCTAATTTTAATTATGTCCCTATGATTTTCAAAATTGTCATAAAAATGAGTTGTAGCTTAAGCTGAAGCACTATCAGGGACAGAAATCATGTCCTGTGGTTATTGAATAAACTGTATTGATGTGGACCAAATTAGGCTGAGTTGTCTTCACCAAATTGTAGCTTATTCTATTAGCTTTAAATTGGTATAAAGTTTGTAATTTTTGAATATCTGAGCTGAAAGATATGAGTTGTGCAATCGAGGGTATGATCATGTACTAGCTAAAAGTTCAAATGCGTACAGTCTGTGGTATTTTATGCATAACTCATAAAATAATGAATCAAATTGGATGATCTTAGAGTCAACAACTTTACGTAAGGGAGTTTTGCTTAATTTTGTCATTTACCCTATCAGATTAATTATGCAAAGTTGACCCAAAATTATATGGGTAGAAAATCTGAAGTGGCCAGTTAAGTTATGTAATGGATTTCACATTTACTTTATTATGGTCTAATTTATTAATACAAATGACGTTAATGAGGGCTTTGATATCTGATCGATTCAATGATGAGAATTTCAATAAGATACCCGGAATTGTCATTGAACATGCATTATACATTATTTCTATACATTGATGTGCATAAAAGAACACTTGTACATTTGTGCAAATATGTGATATTTGTGAATGTGTTGTGTATGTTTTAGAGGAGCATATCGGATGCCAGTTGGACATTGCCAGACAATCCAGGCAATAGCTTCTTGGAATTTACTATGAGTCAACCTAGATGAATTTTCTAGGATTGATTTGATTTGAATTTAATTAATTTATTACACTTCCAATATTATTGAACTGTTTGTGAGTTGTTTCTAGATTCCGAACCTAAGGTCCGAGGAGTTTAATAGTCAGGCATGTATTGGGAGTGTTTTGATTTGATATGAATTTGACAAATTTAATTTGATTTGTTAAATTTCCAATATTAATAAACTGTTTGTGAGTTGTTTCTGGATTCCGGACCTGAGGTCCAAGGAGTTTAATAGTTGGGCATGTATTAGGAGTGTTTTGATTTGATATGAATTTTTACATTTGATTCTTAACGAAAGTTGAATGCTGAACTTAGGTCCAATGACTGTGAAATCTTGCCCGAGCAATTGTATAAGATTGTGATATATGAGATTTTCTAAAATGGTTACATTTCATAAAATGCATGCTCAGATAAAGGCGTTATGACTTGAGTTGCCAGTATGAAGCGCTTCCACGTAGAGCTTTTCTTCGTGATTTCTGATTTTGCACATAAGGCTATACTTTGTGATTCTGTTTGGTTTAGCCTATAGGCTGGTATTTGTATAAGTTTGTGATAGGTACTCAGTCATAACAATAAGAAAGAATGTTGAGTCTCATGCATATAACATTATAAGACTGAAATTTATTGAATGATTTGCAATGCTGAATGGGTGATAAATTGATGTGATTTATTTGCTATGCTTAGTAATGTGGACTATGTGATCTTATAATATAGCATATTGTGTGAACATCTGGAATGTGTTTATGATCTAAATGAGTGTTTATAAAATATGTATTATGTGTATGTGATCCGGTGAAATTATCAATGATGGTTCACTCATTAACTTCGCAAAACTTATAAAAATTGTAACGTGATTTTTTAGGTACGAGACAGGAGACCTAGTTCTTAGACAGGACTAAAGGACATTTTGGATTTTGTTATGGCTCAGAGGCCTGTCAGCTGGCTCCAGGAGTGTTGTATCTAGTTTTTGGTTTTTTTGTTAGAACCTGTATGAGCTTATGTAAATATTTTTCTAAAGAAAATAGTGTAAATTTTGTGGATAAATGCAATGAATGTTTTAAAAATTTGCTGACTTTCAAATGATGTTAGCTGATGCCATATGTAAGTTCGATTTGTTTTTGCTCTAACATGCCATTATCATAAGATATGTACTTGAATGTTCCTGAATATTTGGGTATGTGCCCTATGGTAGTGGGATGTTGCATTTTTGGTATGCAAGCATGGTTTGGCATCTTTAGGGACAAATATGAGTTGAGATATGATAATTAGTGAGATATTCTGATAGTGATCACAACTTTTATTTGTTATAGGTCACCTTCTATAGGAGATCACATTGGAGAGTCAACTGACATGGAGTCTGTAGGAGTCAATTTAGAGTCTCCTGTACCTGAGTTTGCTCAGATGCTACTGAGAATTCTCGTGAGGCGAGAAAGAAGATATGATAAGCTGAGAAAATAAGGGGCTGTAGACTTTTATGGAAGTACAGACTCAGCTGAAGCAAAAGGGTGGTTAGAGAGAACCAAAAGAGTGTTCGATCAGATGGACTGTGAAGTAGAGGAGAGATTTGATTTTGTAGTCTCACTACTGCAAGGTCCCGTATATCAGTGGTGGAAAACTGTTTCGGGCAACACCACTAGACCTTATAGCTTGACCAGGAGGATTTTCTGAGGGTGTTCCGAGAGAACTACATGCTGAAGATTTACATAGATCAGAAAATGAAGGAATTTTTAGTTTTGAAGCAAGGCAAACTCACAGTGGCAGAATATGAGATAAAATTCAATAAGTTAATGGGGTATATGACTGCACTGATTCCAACTGAGCAAGATAAATGTAGGCAGTTTGAGGACGGTTTGAATATGGAAATCAAAACGAGGCTTGCCATCTCTAACTTGGACAATTTTAAAGAACTCCAAGCGGCCTCAATCAGAATTGAACAGTTATTGAAGGATGTTCAGAGAGAGCACAGACAGGAGGTTAAAGGTAAGAGGCATGATGAGTCTCAGGCTAATTCTAGCAGAAGCTTCAGAAAGCGTCATAACAAATCTTCTCGATTTTAGTCTAGATCGAGACAATCTGGATCCTGAGGAAGAGGTAGATTTGTTCAGTCTGGGGGAGGTAGAGGACAGATGTGAGCACTGTGGTAAAAAGCATGGTGGTGAGTGTTGGCGGATATCGGGAGCATATTTTCGATGTGACTCATATGAGCATCATATCAAAGATTGTCTTGAGATGTTGGAAACATAGTCTGGACTAGAGGAGGAACTGTGACTGGACTAGAGAAGGAACTATGACTGAGACTAGAGGAGGTAAGACTCAGTCAGTAGGGTCCAATGTCAAGACTGAGGTACGGAGCAACCAGTCGTAATCTCAGGCCAGAGTCTACTCCATTACCAGACAGGAGGCGCAAGACTCCCTCGATGTGGTAGCAGGTGTGTTAAACATTTTTAATTTTGAAGCATATGTACTTGTAAATCCAGGATCTACCCATTTATTCATCACCCCGCATTTAGCGTCTAGATAGCATTATGAGCGTGAAACACTGAAATGTGGATTAGTAGTGAGTACTCCTTTGGGTAGCACAATAGTGATTGGTGAGGTATGTAAGAGGTGTATAGTTCGGATTGATCAGGCAGAGTTAGAAGTTGATCTGATCGTCTTGCAGTTAAAGGAAATTGAAGTAATTCTAGGCATGGATTGGCTTACAACTCATCGGGCTGTAATAAATTGCTACACTAAGGAAGTAGTTCTTGAATCTCCCAATCAGTCAAGAGTAGTGTTTCGAGGAGTTAGTCAGGCAGTGCCAGCCCAACTAATTTCATTCATGAGTGCTTTGAGTTTGATCTGCGGTAGATGTGAGGCTTATCTGGCCCACGTGGTTAACACTCGGAATGAACAAACCATTTAGGATATTCCAGTTGTTAGAGAATTTTTGGATGTGTTTCCAGCTGAACTACCAAGATTACCCCCAGAAAGGGAGACGGAGTTCACTATTGATATTGTTCCAGGTACCGCTCCTATATCAATTCCATTGTATAGGATGGCACCTGTTGAACTAAAGGAACGGAAAACCCAGTTACGAGATTTGTTAGATAAGGGTTTCATCAGGCCTAATGTGTCACCTTGAGGAGCTCTAGTACTGTTTATAAAGAAGAAGGATGGAACTCTGAGATAGTGCATTGAGTACCGACAGTTGAATCAGATAACAGTTAAGAATAAATATCCATTACCGAGGATTGATGATTTGTTTGATCAGTTACAAGGAGCTCAGATGTTAACAAAGTTAGACATGAGATCAGGATATTACCAGCTGAAGATAGTTAAGGAGGATATTCCTAAGAGTGCATTTAGAACCAGATATGGGCACTTCGAGTTTCTGGTAATGTCATTTGGATTGACTGATGCTCCAGTAGCTTTTATGGCTTTGATGAATAAGGTATTTCAACCTTATTTATATTAGTTTGTAATTGTTTTTATTAATGACATTTTGGTGTACTCAAAGTATAGAGAGGATCATGTTATCTGAGATTGGTTCTCCAGATAATAAGAGAAAAACAGCTTTATGCCAAGTTCACTAAGTGTGAATTTTGGCTTGATCAAGTAGTATTTTTGGGTCACATAGTGTATGGACAAGGCATTCAGTTGGACTAAAAGAAAATAGAAGCAGTAATGAAGTGGGAGGCTTCGAAAAATGTGTTTGAGATTCGGAGTTTCCTTGGATTAGCTGGGTATTACAGAAGGGTTATCGAAGGGTTTTCACTGATTTCGGCCCCTTTGACAAAACTTCTGAGAAAGAATGTGCCTTTCAGATGGAGTGCTGATTGTCAGAGGAGTTTTGAGGAGCTAAAGCATCGGTTAACTTCAGAACCTGTGTTAGTTATCCCATCGGGTTCTGGAGGTTATGTTGTGTATAATGTGCGTCACATCAGGGTTTAGGATGTGTACTAATGTAGCATGATAAAGTAATAGCATATGCATCGAGCCAGTTGAGGTTTTATGAATTTAATTATCCAGTTCATGATCTGGAACTTGCTGCAGTAGTGTTTGCCCTGAAGATCTAGCGAAATTACTTGTATGGTGAAACCTTTCAGGCATTTACTGATCATAAGAGTTTGAAATATCTATTGAGCTAGAAAGAGTTAAATATAAGACAGAGGAGGTGGATAGAATTGTTAAAAGACTATGATTGTAAAATTTAGTATCATCCTGGCAAAACTAATATTGTAGCTAATGCATTAAGTAGAAAATCATACAGCAGTGTGGCACAAGTACAGTTATCGAGGTTACCGAGCCTAGTTCAGTTGAGAGCATTGAATGTTGAATTAAATTTGGAGCAAAATGATACATTGATAGTAACCTTGAAGTTGAGACCTGTTTTGGTTGAAAGAATCAAAGAGGCTTAGAGCAGAGATCCAGATCTAGTGAAGTTAATTGAGAGGTTAGAAGTGACTCCAGATTCTGAGTTTGAAGTGAGAGATGATACTTTGAGGTTAAAGCAAAGACTATGTGTGCCCAACGTTGATAATTTAAGGAAAGAGATTTTAGAGGAAGCACATTTAGCAGCTTATGCTATGCATCTTGGTACTACCAAGATGTATAACACGCTAAAACAACATTATTGGTGGCCTGACATGAAAAAGCAAGTAGCAGAATTTGTTTCTAAGTGTATAACTTGTCAATAGGTTAAGGCTGAGCATCAAGCTTAGCTGGGAAATTACATTTGTTACCTATTCCAAAGTAGAAATGGGAACGAATCACGATGGATTTCATTATGTCCTCAGCAACATGATGCCATTTGGTTCATTGTGGATAGATTGACCAAATCGTCTTATTTCTTGCCAGTGAGAGAAAATGTTTCACTAGATCAGTTAGCTCAACGATATGTGAATGAGGTTGTGAGGTTACGTGGGGTTCTAATGTCTATAGTTTTGGACAGGGATCCTAGATTTACCTCGAGATTTTGGGGTAGTTTATAGACAGCTTTGGGTACCAAATTGAATTTCAGTATGGCCTTTCATTCTCAAACAGATGGTTAGAGTGAGAGAACGATCAAGACTGTTGAGGAAATGTTCAGAGCTTATGTTCTGGAGTTTTAGGGAGCATGAGATAAATATATGGCTTTGATTGAATTCGCCTACAATAATCAGTATCATAGCAGTATTGGTATGGCTCCATATGAGGCGTTGTACGACAGGAAATGTCGTTCGCCTTTATACTAAGATGAAGAGGGTCTAAGAATTGTTGAAGGCCCAGAATTGATTCAGGATACCATTGATAAGGTAAAATTGATCTGCAGCAGAATTAAAATGGCACAAGATGGACAAAAAAGCTATGTGAATCAACACAAAAGAGATATGGAGTATCAAGTTGGTGACAGGGTATTTATGAAAGTATCCGCTTAGCGAGGTGTACTGAGATTTGGCAAGAAGGGTGAGTTAAGTCCGATATATATTGGTCCATATGAGATCATTGACAGAATTGGACCATTGGCTTATAAGTTAGCCTTACCTTCGGAAATGGCTCAGATATATAATGTGTTTCATGTAACCATGCTTAGGCGATATCGGTCGGATCCAACTCATGTGATACCAACTCAGGAGATTGAAGTCTCTAGTAATCAGAGCTATGTTAAGGAACCTGTGAGGATAATTGATTACCAGAATAAGCAACTGAGGCATCGAATGATTCCAATGGTGAAAGTCCTTTGGGAAAATCATTCAAGTGAAGAAGCTACATGGTAAACGGAGGACCACATGATAAACCAGTACCCTTACCTATTTGATCATTCAAGTAAGAATTTCGAGGATGAAATTTTTGTTAGGAGGGGAGAGTTGTAACATCCCGATACCTATGTTAAGCCTAGAATAGTAATTTATGAGAAAGTATTGTGAAATTAGGAAAATGCACGTCATGCATAAATTAATTGTGACATACAC
>JANZLC010000003.1:29371152-29400124 GCA_026413385.1 Erythroxylum gracilipes
AAGTTGGATTTGTTTTTGCTCTAACATGTCATTATCATAGGATATGTACTTGAATGTTCCTGAATGTTTGGGTATGTGCCCTATGATAGTGAGATGCTGCATTTGGTGATGTTAAGAATGAGTTAAATGAGAATTTAGTAAAGTTGAAATGTGCAAAAAGTGTGTGTTGAAGTGTGAGAATCTGAGTTTAATATGAATTTAAAGAATAGGCAACTACAGAAACTGGACTTAGGTTCTATGTTTTTGGACCGTAAATTGATGCTGAAAAAAATGCAAAAAATGAAACAAGTGCAGAAATTTTGCAGGAAAACCGTATATGAAATTTGATTGTGATGTTGTGTGTGATCTTGAATTTTGAGAGGTTTTGATAGTAAGTTGAATTAAAATGGGAGTTAAAATGAAGATATAAATGTGAGAGTATAAATTAGAGATGATGGGGTAAGTGGAAGAGAGGAAGAAAAGTGAAGAAATCTACAGTTTACAGTGAAGAAGAAGAAAACCTATGTTTTGTTAATCTAGAGAGAGAAGAGAAGAGGAGTTGCACCAAAGGTTTACTGAAGAGAGACTGTTTTGAACATTTTTCATTCATTTTGTTATAACTTTGTCTCCCGACCTCCAAATGATTTGAAAATTAAACTAATACACTCCTAAGACATTGTTTTTCCTCTCCATAAAAATTTAGAGCCATTTGAATTGATTTGAAAAGGATTGATTGAATGAAAGTGAGGAAGTCTGCTGGAATATATGAACTGGAATATTTTAATTGAACATGCTTCAATATTGTGATTATATCTTGATCTTTAGATTTCCAAATGAGTTGATTCTTAATTCAGATTAAATTAGAGACATGTGGATACAACTTTCTTGAAGAAGTTGAATTTTAATTCTTTCTCTAAGAATTTCAAATTTTGGCATGAAATTGAGTCTTGACTTAGGCTGTAGCACTACCAGGGACAGAAATCATATTCTATAGTTATTGAATAAACTGTATTGATGTAGGCCAAATCAGACAAAAGTGTCTTCACAAAAGTTGTAGCTTATTCTCTTATATTTCAATTGGTATAAAGTTTGTAATTTTTGGATATTGTAATTGAGAGATATGGGTTGTATAACTTTGAATACATGATCATGCAATAGCCAAAATTTCAAATGTACTTAGTCTGTAGTATTTTGAGCATAACTCATAGAATAATGAACCAAATTGTATGATCTTTATGTCATTAGAAACTTAAGACATGGAAGAACAATCTTCTAGAAGGAAGTGTTATCAAATTACTTCACTTTTCTGATGAGAATAATTATGTAAAGTGGAACCAAAAGTATGTTTTTAGACAAATCTGGTTTGATAAATTGAGTATTAATTTATGAATGAGTTTTGTGACAAGAATATGATAAGGAACCCGAAATTGTCATGAACATGCATTGTATGTATTCAGTATACATGAATGTGCATAAATGAATTCATAAATGTGCAAATAGTGATATGTGTATGTACTATGTGTTATAAAGGAGCACATTGAACGACAACATCCAGACATTGCCGGGACTTCAAGGCAATGGCTATCTGGAGCGCACTATGAGTAACCTAGACGGTCTCACTTAATATTTGTTTGCTATAAATTCTGTACTGAATGTGGAATGAATTGCTTGTACTGATTCCAAACATGAAGATCCGAAGTTTCTGACTGATGAATGTGATATTGAAGTGTTCCTTGAATGTGAATTTGGTGAAATATGTGTTATTCAACATGTTTGTTGAATTCCGGATTAAGGTCCGACGATATATGTATATGGGACTAAAAATGTGATTGAATGGGAATGATTGAAATTATAATTGATTGAATATGAATGTGATGCATTTCATACATGAATGTATGATCAGTTAAAGATAGTTGTGACACGAGTAGCTATCGAAAATGAGCTTAAAGCTCCAGAATGTGGTATAGAGCCAAAGGCTCGATATATACAATGAGCCCTGCATCCGCAACGGGGAAGGGATAGTAACAATGAGCCCGGTATCCATAATGAATACAGGACAGTTTAGGCACTCAGTCACAATAACGAAATAATTGAAAGTGAGTTATATATGCATTATGTATACACATAATCAGTGTGATTGACAGATTGAATTGTAATGTGGACATGTAATTGAATGAGATTGGGTATGTGGAATAAATGTTATGTGGTACAATTTGCAATATGAAAAGATGTGAAATTATCTGATTATATGACTTGATATGTGGTATGAATTGGGTGAACCATCGAGGATGGTTACATCACTGAGTTCGTAAAATTCATCAAAGTTGCAATGTTAACTTTTCAGGTCTGAGAAAGGACACTAGTGAAAGGGAGACTCTACAAGAAGATTGATTCTTGTATTTTGTGAAGCAATGACTCAAAGATCGGTCAGCTGAGACTGACGAATTAGATAGAAGTTTTTGTAAATTTCTCATGTAATATACTTAGTTTTGACATTGCATATATTCGGATGGTTTTGTAAATCACAATGTAAGTTTGGATTTTATGAAATGAACGAGGAATTCAGTTTGATTTTTAAAATTTATGACTTTACGTATATTAGATGATGCCATGATTAAGTTGCATATGCGTTTGCTCTAACATGCCATTATTATAGGTGGATATTTCAGTACATACTCTATGATAGTGAGGTGTTACAAAAAATCTTAGAAAAAGCTCTATAATCTTTAAAAATCTAAAAAATCTCTTTTTAATTTCACTTTTGTAGAAAAATGCTTTTCATGAACTTCAGTTAAAAAATTACAAAGGAATACATGTAGTTTGAGTATCAAACATGTACTAATTAATTGTTATTTATATGATGATTCAACTCATAAGAATTTAGTTGGGTTATCATATTAGTTATATTTGATTAGTCTAAGTCTGATGTTCTTATTGTATGTGTTTAGTTGTTATTTTTTAACTAAAATTTAAGAGAAAGGAATTTTTGAAAAAATTTAAAACTAAAATAAAAAATCTTTTCTAAGATTTCTTATAACCTTCATTTTGATTGTAAATATAAGAAACTTTAAGAATTTACATATAGAATGAAGATTAATGTGTAAAGGACTTCAACATCTGCAAGAAGTGGCCGACACATCACGTAGGAAAAGGACAAAGAGATGGTCAAATTATGACCAAACTGGCAAGTCATGTCTGCTCTCATTGTTAATGTCCTTACATATACAGTAAATTTAAGTGAAACTCGGACATAAAAATACTAAAATTCCATATTTGTCCTAATTGTTTTGGCTTGGTCATATTATTTAACGATTAAAAAATTCAAAAAACTGTTAAATGTTTTTCTTTTTTAATTTACTTTAATAACTTTTATAATTAAAATTTGATCAATTTATTAATTAATTGGTCAATTTTTATAAAAAATTCAAAAAATTGTTAAATGTCTTTCTTTTTTAATTTACTTTAGTAACCTTCATGGGTAAAAACTAATCAATTTATTAATTGATCGATCATTTTTTATAAACTAAAATAACCTAATTAATTTTTAATTAACTTTTTTGTTAAATTAAACCTTAAATTTTTTATAAGCAGGGACAATATCTTTTAATCATATTTCAAATTTTTTAATTTTATTCAAACTTTAATCAATTTTATAATGGTCTAATACTGATTGAACCTTTTAAACCTTAAAGCTCTTGTCTTATCAGTTTAACTTTCGATCCGGTTTTTAAAATATTGATATTAATTGATAAAATTAGGTTTTATAGGAACATTGGATCCTTAATTCTATTTTTCATATATAGATTGCCACCAAAATAATGAAATTTTTATGCTTCAACATTTTCTAAAAAATATTTTTTTTAATTTATGAAAACATTTCTTTACACATTACTTCCGGGTCAAATTTTCATAATCTACTTTTTTCTTCTCGATGGTCAAAGCTTTTGTTTTTGTTTGTGCTTCTTATTTCAACATTAAAATAAAAGGCATCAGCAAAATAGAATATTAAAATTAAATATAATGTAAACCTTTTTTTCTTTTTCTTTCCCTGATTCAGAACTTGAGTAGAATAGGAAGTTTATTTCACTTGCATACCCATATCACATAGACTCCATATCTAAGAAGGACATAGCTAATCTACACTGACTTAAGATACAACTGATACAATCAGAATGATTCATGGTCACCTGTAAAATATCAAGTATATTGAACTCTAGAAGAAATCTTCATCATCACCAGGAAAAGACTCTCCGGTAAGCTCGTGCAGACGAAAATCTTCCATGAATAACTCATCTAACACCTCGTGAAGGTTAGGAATGGAGTCAGCCTCACTCAACGTTGGAAAATATTGACTATCGCGGCTAACAATAGTACTTTCCTTTGAAACCATGCATGACTGATCCTTAGTTTGGAGGCGTTGGTGGATTTCTTGCCAGGGTTGTTCTACTATGCGTGGCATTTGATCAGACTGCTGATGGTAATAGCCAACAGGGGCCATTACTTTTGATGAATCGCACTGATTCTGCACGCTACCGAGCTGAAAATTCAAGTTAAGAGGACCCTTTTGGCTGCTACCAAATGAGATGGCTCCACTGGGACAACCAGTAAACTGCTGCACCAAAGCTCTGAAATCGGAGGGTTTAGCTTTGAGAAGTGTTATTGGTGTCTTTTTAGAAGCTCTAGACCTTCTTCGGATTGGTTTATGTACATAACTAGCCTTGTGGTAGCTCATATGGTTAGTTGCTGCTGTAACAGAACTACTTGAGCTCAGACTATCTGTAGATCCAGTTGCAGCTACTCTTGTGTTCTCGAATGAAGAATATGTGGGATAATGTTCGTGAATGGTTTGTTCATAGATTTGCAGCCACTCACTTGAAATATCCACCATAATTATAGCTTGGAACTGATCTCTCTCGTTCTCAGTGGTATGGATAGAAACAAATCTATATATATACATAGAGCTCCATCATAAATCTCTGACAATCAGAAAGAAGTTGCACACTCTTGACTATTCCTATTGAGAAAATTTAATTTGAAGACTTGCTGTTTCTTGGAAGTCCCATAAGTTTGTCAGCTTACAAAGATGACGTCATCCTTTACATGGTTACACACTTTGGATAATGTATTCGAGGATGTATGCAAGATGTATCTGGTACTAGGTCAGAGAATAGTAAACAAACATCTAACATGCATGACAAAAGAATATTAGGTCAAGGGTTAAATATAAAAGAGAAAACGTTATATATGGATTAATTAATTTTTTAATTTAATCTTTAATTTTGATATTTAATTTTGTAATTTTCAATTATTTAGAAAGGTTACTTTTTATATTTCTATTAAAAAATTACAGTAAAACGTGTATGATATAAATAATACGTTCATCAATCAAACGTTATGAACATGTCAATTCTAATTAATTCTTAAATTCAATCCGAACTAATTAAATTCAAGTCTAACTAATAATTTAAGATTTTTTCTTTAATTTTTCATGAAGTGATATGCAAAGTCTATTCTATAACATATATAATTCAAACTTCCTAAAAATCTCTATAATTATTTTTCATCCAATATTTGGTTAGAAAATTTATCATTAACTATTATTAATTATTAATTCGACTCAAATTTAATTAGTTTAATACGAGTTTAAAAGTTAGTTTGAGTTGTTATATCTTGCAATATTCGTATCATATCAATTTTTCATTTTCTAATGAAAGTATTAAAAAAATTTCTTCTAAAATAAAATTTTAAAATTAAGCTACAAGTATTTTAATTTTTAAATTAAATTATAGGTAACTAATGTTTAAAAATTTGAATTAGAAGTTAAACTAGTAAAACTAAAGGTTTAATCTGTATATATTATATCGTCATAAAACTGATTAAAAATTGAATAAAATTAAAGAAGTTGAAATATGATTGAAGGAAACTTTTCTTGTTGATTGAAAATTTTAAAATTTAATTAAAAAGAAATATTATTAAATAAAAATTAATTGGTTTATTTTAATTTATAAAACTTATTAGTTTACAAAAAATTAACTGATTAATTAATCAATTAATCAATTGTTAATAACAAAATTTATTAAAATAAATGGAGCCAAAAATTTGAACACTAAACTAAAAAATTAGCTTGTTCAAGTGATTCAACCCGTTCGATTTTTTAATAATCACATATAACAACTATTTTTTTTACCCCCCCTGGGTACTACTTAGGTAACCTGGCGTCTCATCCACCAGCCATGACGACGTCGACTGCTTCTTCATTCAGATTCCCTCACGATGTTCCTTTGTATTGTTTATATCATATTATAAGTGATACCATATTCTGGGAAATTTATTTTTTTCCGCCACGATTTGAACTTCCAATAAGATTGCATGATTCTCCATATATACAAGTTAAAATTGTTTTGACTTCTTCGGTCCATCCCCCCTGCTAAGACATGTTATGTTCTGTGAAGCTTAAGGTAACTGTTAATACTTTCATTATTTCTGTCATGAATTTCACATCGGACAAATATAAGAGTATTTAATAATTTATAATAGTGTACAAACTTCTCCTTCTTGGGCTAACTTTTGGGGGTGAATTAAGTCTTTTTAACATGATATCAGAGTCAGTTTGTCTCGATAGTTTGGAGCGGTGTCCGGTTATATCCTTTTATCCAATATATCCATCAAATATCCAGTCCTGCTTTGAACTGAGGGGAGTGTGTCAGGAATTCCACATCGAACAAGTATAAGAACATTTAATAATTTATATTAGCAAATTTTCTCCTCTTAAATTAGCTTTTAGAAGTGAGTTAGGCCTTTTTAACAATTTCATTGCAAGATAGAAGTAAAAAAACATGTCATCCCTTCACGTAGAACTGACTGATTCTACAGTTACAACACTACGATGTTTGTTTTCATTAGGAGGTTGAAAAATCTGTCAAAAAAATGTTTGTATATATGCATCGTCTTCTCACCCACCATTGTCTAAACTTGAGAAGTTAAGCTCGTAATTTCTTACCAAACAAGTAATCATTAATAATGGAAAACTACAGTTAATCCAGTTTTACGATGTTGTGAATGCAGTTGGTAACTAGTATTTGGATATATATTAACGTTGTTGACTAAGAACAACTCACGTACACACACGCATAGTTCTGAACCAGTACTTTTCCATGAGTGATTAGGTTTCTACAGCGCACTATCTTCCATGAACAGTGGACCCCTAGCTACAAGTTGTACGTACGCCCTAAGCAAATATATATATATATATTGGGTTTTTGACCAAAGACTTGCATTTAACACTTGGTGGTCATCATCAACTCCTAGGGAAAGCCTGAAATATTTCTATAGGCTTCGTGTCCAACAGTCCAAGAGACTCATCAAATTTGACCATTTCCAAGGATAGAACTTGGACGTAGCTAGCCGAGAAACATATATATAATTTAAGCTCTCTCTCTTCTTGGTTCAAAATTAGGTTGATCATTGATAGCTAATCACGATCAAGTGCACTGTTCTCTTAATGTAGAATCTCAAGAATATCTATATATTTAATATTTATATATAAATATACCATGTAAATAATAGTCATAATTACATCATAGACCAAAAATTAAAAATTCCATCATCCTTTTATTAATTAATTTTGTAATATAAAATAAAGAGATTTTTTAATAAAAGATTAAAAGTTCTAACATTCTTTTTTTTGGTCTTAGACCAAGATATCCACCGGTGGATCCAGTGACTAATCCTCTCGTTAATTTATAGGTACCTCACAGGGTGGGGGTGCCACAACTAGCCTAAGAATTTAAGGCTGCTCCATACCTAAAGTCAATGATCGAATCCCTGATTTTTGGTTAAGGATGGATGAGTCTCGTTCACTCAACCACATCCCTTGGGTTATTTTAATAATTAACTTTATAACATAAAATAAAGACAGGTTATTTTTATAAAATAAAATAAAAGTAAAGTATTTTATTATTAATTTTTAAAATTTAAACTATAATTGTAAAATTCAATAAAATTAAGAATTCTTTTGGTATTAACAACTATTAAATGATAATAATTTCATAATTAAAAAAAGACATTTAAGAAGGTTTAAAAAGTGTTTTAATGACCAATTTGCATTACACAGGAGATAATATTTATTTTTCAAAAAAACATATTTTCCTTAAATGATCACTAGTTATTCTTTTCTTTTTCTTCATTCGTCTAGATGAAATTAGAGTACAAATGTCCCATAATTCAACTTCAAACCAACATCTTTTAAGATTCAACCCGTTCAGGAATGGGAAATTGAAGTTCTTCCCTAGCACTCAATAGGTATAAGCAGAGCCTTATGTGAGTCTTTGTGGTGTGTATAGCCTTATATCTATTGTCAAACAAACTTCACTTGAATGAAGAACATATAGGGACAAGAAAATAATAACTTTGACCACAGCCCCCATAAAAACTTTAGACAGTCAACAATCTCCAAAGAATCCCATTTGATAAGGAACAGTCTGACTATAAAGTCTTTTCTTATACACTGGAAAATAAAGATGTAAAGAAAAAAAACAGAATGTTATTTTTCACATATTATAAATCTTTAATTTTCATTAAGATATGAGGAAAAAACATTATTTCTTTACATCAAACATGAATCTTTTGAGTCTATAAAAAAATCAACGTTTTAAAAATCGAACCGGAAGTTAAACCAGTAAGATAAAAGGTTTGAGATTTAAAATGATCAACTAGTATTAAATTGTCATAAAACCAGTTAAGATTAAATAAAAGTAAAGAATATGAAAAATGATCGAAGAAGATTATCTTTACCCATTACAAAATTTAAAGTTTAATTAAAAAAGAGAACATTAAATAAAAAAGAATCGTCTTATTTTGACTTATAAAAACTTATTAGTTTACAAAAATTAACCAATTAATTAATAAATTAATCAAATTTTAATAACAAAAATTATTAAACTAAATAGAACCGAAAAGATGGCCAGTGTAATGTTTTTAATGTTAAACCTGTCGAATCGGTTCAGTTTTTAAGACAATGAAAAAAATAGATTAATTGGGTTAACTAAATCAACGAATAAGAAGTTAGTAATTATATATATGTATATATTGCTTTTCGTTCTTAGTAAAACAAGTCCAAAAGGGAAGGCACTAATATCCACCACCAGCTAATGTGATAATGATGCATCTGAAAACGAAAGTAACAGGGTGCATTGACTCTTAATACATGTTTTTTTTAACTTACCAGGTGTTGAAGGAGGGTCTTAATTATAGGATGATATTTTTAAGCCATTTATATTCAGACTAATCTCTGCTCGAACCGGATAGGTCACTTGCGAAAAATAAACCTTTGACCTCAAATTTTAAACAACTACATATATAAAGAAGATTTGAACCCACAACCTCACTTAAACCTGAAAAACTCCTTACCAATTCACGTGCCTTAAGGTTAAACAGGTATTCTTTCCTTAGGTATAATGTAAAAGCATAGATGAACCTTAGAAGACTTTCATGTGCTTGCTTTCAGAGGTTTGCGTCTGACCAGGAATCACGGTTTGCAGGGAACGTCGTTGTTTGGTCAAAGACGGATGAGCATGTGAAAATTAATGACAAGTCCAACAAATCCATCTTGAATTTGTTGGGATAGATATGCAGATTGTGGACCACAATCCTTTCTCGTTTCTTCGTCTTGACTTAATTGGGTACATTTACTTGAGCTATTCCTGTTCAACACATTCCTTTTATGACTTTACCTAATATTTGATTGAGATTAATGTGTTACAAAAATATGAAGTAAATGATTATTTTATTAAAATAGTATTCTTTGCTCTTTGAAATATGGTATAAAGGTAACAATACCAATATTAATGATAAAAATATATTTAGACTTAACAAAAAGTTTAAAATGTTATTAATATTATCTAAAACGAGAGTAACTTTTTAATGTTTTCAATTTAGTGACTAATCATTTTATAGTCCGACAAATCAAGTTAAAATGTTATTTTTACTGACGTGACTAATACACGGGCATTCACGTGATATTTGTTGAATAAGTCATATCAACGAATTTTGATAAGTGGTTGAAAATTTTAAAAGATTGACACTAAATTAAGAAAAAACTAAAAAGTTAGCAACTATTTAATTTGTTACAATACAACATAAGGACAACATATACCTTTTAGGTTGAATTTAGACATACATACCCATAAAATCATACAGAGCATTTTCCCGTTGGCAAGTGTATATACTTTTTCTTTCCAGTTTTGATAGTTAAGAGCTTGTCAAGTCAGCTTTGGTTTCTGATCAGTCGCAATCTCTTGGTTACGTGAACGGTACAAAGTTTACCTTTTCTTTTTTCTAAATTCTGATGAAATAATCCTTGAAAAATGGATAACGGAATGCGTATATGTTGTTATGATTAAGAAGATGCAGAAGGAAAACATCAAAAGGAAGAGAAAAACATAGATTCCATTGATACAGAAAGAGAACATAATTTATACACACTAATCTTTCATGTCTCTATATTAGAATTCATACACACTAATCTTTCATGCCGTTGAAGCCATTAGTTTCTGGCTTTAATACAAATCTATTATACTCTAGTCTTACGTCTAGCTTAAATACACTGGACCCTTTATTTAAACGTTGCACTTTGCCTTCTTTCTAACGTTGATTATTATTATGTATTGTCTTTTTCACTCTTCTCTGTAACGATTCCCCTCTCCTTAACATGTTTGTCCACCAAATTGATTTCCGGGTAACGTTTCTGAAGATCGAAGAGGTATTCTCAAGTCGCGTCCATATTTCCTCAATCAGACCATTGCACTAACAGCTGAGTTACTGCCCTTTTATTCTTCTTTGCAATGCGTCTGTCTAGTACCGCTACAGGAATTTGTTCCACAGTGGTGATAAATTCTAGCAAAGCTCATGAGACTCTATTCCGATCCAATTTTGCTCTCTTCAGTTGTGACACATGAAACACGGGGTGTATAAGGAAGTTGTTGGTAGCTTGAGTTTATAAGCCACCTTTCCATTTTCTGCATCACCTTGTATGGCCCATAATATAACGGAGACAGCTTCTGATTGTTCCTCCTCTGTAGAGTGTGCTGCCTGTACGGTTGAAGTTTGAGTAGTACTATTTCCCCAACTTCAAATTCACGCTCCGAACATCTGGCATCAGCATACTGTTTCATTCTGTTTTGAGCTCTCTATAAGTGGAACCTTGTTACGTTGATCATTGCTTCTCTATCCTTAAGAACTCGATCTACTTTTGTCACCTTCGAGTCCTCCGCTATATACAGCGTGTACATTAGTGGAGAGTAACCGTATAACACCTCAAAGGGTGTGGAATCGATAGATGGCCGATATGTGGTATTATATCACTACTCCACTAGCGATAACCACTCACTCCACCATTAAGGAGTTTCACTACAGAAACACCACAGATAAGTCTCTAAGATTTTATTTACTGCTTCGGTGAGACCGTCAGTCTGAGGATGGTAGGTGGTGGAATATTTGAGTTACACTTCCTGTAATCTCAGTAGCTCCTGCCAGAATTTACTTATGAAAATCGGATCTCTATCGCTGATAATTGATTATGGCATCCCATGTAAATTAAACACGTTATTAAGAAACAGTTTTGCGATTTAACAAGAATCATCGATTTCCCTTTAGATATAGGTAGTCCTTCAATAAAATCAATACTGATCTCCCTCCAGCTTCCCTCCGAATTTTAATCGGTTGCAGCAGCCCCTGGTATGTTGAATTGTCGTATTTGTTTCTTTGACAATTCATGCAGTTTTGGACATACCTCCGCACATCTCTTGCTAATCCCTTCCAGAAGAACATATTTTGTATCTTCTTTGTTGTCACCACCACCCCAGCATGACCCCCCATCGCCTCATCATGGTTGATTCCGATCATCTGTTGCCTTAGCGCCTTGTTATTACCAACCACCAAACGACCTTTCCACCTCAACTGTCCATTTTTTCACTCGTACACACTGGACTTTAGTGTGCCATTTCTCAATTTACTTATTATTTCCTGCATCATCTGATCCTCCTCCCAGCTCTTTTTTTTATCTCTTCCAATAATTCACTATGTAGCTGTGTTACCGACAACATCATTATTTTCGCACTGGTGATTCTTGAAAGGGCATTTGCAGCGTTGTTCTCCTTTCCACTCTAGTACTGTACTTCAAAATCGTAGCCAAGCAATTTTGGAAGCCATGATTGCTGGAATAGAGTTGTCAGCCTTTGCTCCAACAAATATTTGAGACTCCTATGGTCTATTCTCACAACAAATGGCTTACAACTCAAGTAGTGATGTCAGTGTTTAATTGCTTTGATTATCGCCAAAAACTTCTTCTCGTAGGTTGACAACCCACAGTGTCTTCTTGCTAACGACTTACTATGGAATGCTATAGGGTGGCCTTCTTGCTGCAGTACTACTCCTATTCCTTGTCTATTGGCTTCTGCTTCAATTACAAATGTCTTTGAGAAGTCTGGCAATGTTAACACCGGTGCTGAAGCAATAGCTCTTTTTAATTTCTCAAAGGCCTTCTGTTCTTCATCCTACCATTCCCAGTTCATCATACGTTCCTTCTTCAATAATTCCGTTAATGGCTTAGCTATCATCCCATACCCTTTAATAAACCTCCGATAATACCTTGTAATTCCTAGGAATCCTCTAAGCTCCTTAATCCCTTTGGGTTTTGGCCACCCCTCAATCGTTTTAACCTTCCAGTAATCAGTGGCAACCCCCATCTCCGAAATCGTATAACCTAAATACTTAATTTGTCTCGCTCTAAACACACACTTATTACCTTTTAAGAATAATTGATTCTTCCTCAGTGTGTCCATTGCTGTTGAGATATGTTGAACATGTAGCTGCGACGACGAGTCGTATATCAACATATCGTCGAAGAAGACCAAAATAGAATGGCGCGGATATGATTTGAACAGCTCGTTCATCAGCCTTTGAAACGTCGAGGGAGCATTCGTCAGACCAAACAACATGACAAGGAACTCGTAATGGCCTTCATGCATCCTGAATGTGGTCTTCGACACATCTTCTGGCTGCATTCAGATTTTATGTTATCTGGAGCATAGATCCAATTTAGTGAACCACCCAACCCCATGCAACTCGTCTAATAATTCCTCAATCAACGATATCGAAAACTTATCTTTCACTGTGTGTTTGTTCAGCTCTCTGTAATCTACGCACATCCTTCATGAATCGTCCTTCTTCTTAACTAAGACTACTGGTGACGCATACGGCCCGTAACTCTGTCGGATGAAGCCTTGCCTCATGAGATCCCAAACTGATTGTTTGATATATCTTTCTGTACTCTTGAGTATCTATACGGTCGGACATTGATGGCTTCAATTCCTTCCTTCAACACTATCCGGTGATTGTATTGGCGGTTTGGAGGAAGCTCAGTCGATTCCTACAAGACTTCCTCATGCTCCGACATAATAACGTTAATCTCATCGAATGCGCTCCATTGATCCGAGGTCATTCTCATTTGCTGTAACTGGAATTCAATCGGTGTTGATAGTTGCATCATGAATAATTGACCCCCCATTGCTCGGTGTAGATGTTTCTGGAATTCCTTGCTGGAGACGATTTTGGATCTTCCTTCTGGGTTTCCACTTAACGTAACCAAGCGTCCCTCCCATTTGAACGTCATTGTTTGGTTCCTGAAGTTGCATAAAACCTCATTTAATCCACTCAACCACTACACTCCTAATATGACATCGCACCCTCCTAATCCTAATACCAATGCGTCCATGATAAACTGCACTCTTTGCAACGTCAACGTGAATCCTTTACGGTACTGATGACATTTCAGTTGTAATCCTCCCCCTACGGTGATGAAAATGGGTTCCATCTCTTGAAGCTGATATCCTCCGTTCCTTATGACTGAAGTATCCACGAAATTATAGGTGCTCCCATTGTCGATCAATATATGTATCTTCCTTCTTTGGTGGACCCCAACCACCCTCATCTGCTTAAATTCAATGTTCCCGGATAATCCCAACATGGCCTACATGGAAACCATCGGGTTATATTCTTCTTCTGGACTCCCCTCAAGTTCTTCCTCTTCCGCTTTAGGAGAGTTCTTTCCGCTATCATCATCTCCAATAATTGCATAAAACTGTAATTGTCTCTTTTTACATTGATGGTCAGTATTATATTTCTCGTCGCACTAGAAACAAAGGCCCTTCGCCCTTTTCTCATTGAAATCTTTACTACTGAAATGCCTCTGAGGTTTAAAAGTTCTTACCGATGATGATGGTCGTAGCGTCGACGTTGGTGTAGGTAGTATTCCGTCAGATGGTGACCTCCAAGTGACATTCATCGACTGTGATCCACATGAATTTGGGTTGAAATTGCTATTATCATTTGTCCCTTTCATCAATGTTCCGCGTTTAAACGTCATATTCCCCGTGGACCTCAATATTGCCTCCTGTTCTCGAGCTAGTGTATAAGCTTGATGCAAAGAGTGGAGCTCATGTAACTTCACCGTCACTCCAATCTTTGGTTTAAGTCCCTTAATGAAGAACCCCACCAAGTACTCTTCAGATAGCGTCAATCTGTTGGAATGGTGATTGAATTGCGCACAATTGTCTAGAACTGTCCCATGTTGTTTCAACTCCTTAAAATCTCCTACCGAATCGTCGAATATTTTTGTGTCGAACCTTTGCTTCAAAGCTTTTGTGAACTCCTCCCATTCCACTACTTCTACCTGGTTACGATTCCTAACATACAAGCGATACCATTCCTGAGCTCGTTTATCCATGTGCAAGATTACCACACTCACCTTTGTCTTCTCAGGGGTTTGATCCAACAAGAAAAACTGCTCGTATCGGTACAACCACAATTTAACATTCTCACCATCAAATGGCAGAAACTCAATCTGACTCATTCTTGTAGGTGTTACGTTCCCATCTCGCTCTTGCCTTATTGAACTCCTCTGCAGTGTAGGCTCGGTCGCTCCGAACTCTCCTCCCGGTTTCTGAAAATTATGCAAAAGTAAAGCTCGTAATTTCTTCATTTCTTTTTCAACTTTTTCTATTCTATTTTGAATCTCCAAAAACATTCTCGTTCTGATCTTGTGACTCCAAGAACAACCTCTCCATTACACCCTTCAAGCTTTCTTCCACTCTTCGTAACTCAGCCTCTAGTGCTTTCTGTCATCATTGCTCTTTACAGGGTCGACTTCTCCAATACCAAAATATTGTGTACTAAAAATGGAAAATGGAATGTGTATATGTTAGTTATGATTTTGTCAGATATAGAAGGAAAACATCAAAAGGGAGAGAGAAACATAGATTCAATTGATATAGAGAGAGAGAACAAAATTCATACACACTGATCTTTCATGCCGCTGAAGCCGTTAGTATCCGGACAGCTTTAATACAAATCTATTATGCTCTAGTCTTACGTCCAGCTTAAAGACACTGGACCCTTTATTCAAACGCTGCGCTTTGCCTTCCTTCTAACGTCGATAACTATTTCTGTCGTTCATTATTATTACGTATCATCTTCTTCACTCTTCTCTGTAACATAGAGAGAGCAGCAGCTCCACTCTTCAGAGACATAATAGGAAAACAGAAACACATGATCTTCTGTCTTCTACTTGTCAAGGTCAAAGCTTTGGCCAGAAAAACATGAAATCTTGAATAGTAAGAGATGACAAATACTGAATCTTTGATATTCATTTCTTAAATGGAAGACGAGAACAAGAAGGCGGCCAAAAATTCAAAGGATATTTATTATACAGAAGTAGCATTTACAATCAGATGGTGTTGACAGAATCCTACACGGCTGCTGTACAAAGCCAACATCCCACAACTAAATTTATCACCATCTTCCAATTCTCTTCCTGAAAAGATGGTACCTAAATACCTTTTCTTTTCTTCTTTTCTTTTTCCTGTCAACTTATGCTTTTTTTTTTGGCTTTACTCTACAGTTATTTCCAGTATTGTGGTAAGCCTGGGTCGTTTATATCTTCTAAGAAGTAATGAAGAACATACAACACTTACAGATGAGAGGGCCATGCATGCACCAGCTACCCATGGTGGCAACATAATCCCTAGTGAAGGATAAAGAACGCCAGCAGCAACAGGTATGGCAACAACATTATAAGCCATAGCGAAAACATAATTCAAACGGATGCGAGCAAAGGTTTTCCTTGAGAGATCAATGGCTGTGATTACATCCTCTAAATTATTCCTCATCAAAACGTAGTCGGCAGCTTCTATAGCAATGTCGGTTCCTGCACCAATTGCAATGCCAACATCTGCAGCAGCTAGAGCAGGCGAATCATTGATACCATCCCCCACCATTGCAACTGTGCTTCCCTCTTTTTGAAATGAGCGGATGACATCAGCTTTCCCTGCTGGCATAACTTCGGCTTTAACATCTTGTATGCCAACCTGCACACACGACGTGTACTAAATAAGTCTCCTTAGCCCAAAAATGTAAACCAAATATCTTTAGGACTAGAAATTAGTCATATTAGTCCAGAATTCAACTTCAATTTGTTTAAGCAGGAAGAATCAGATCAGTCTGCCAGGTGATATACCAAATTACCAACCATTTAAAGCAAATGACTCCCATTCATCATAGAGAAAGAAACGAGGCAAAGGGCGTAAATATGGTAGCCAGTTAAGAGATACATCATTTCATAGTGTAAGGCTTACAAGCAATGGAAGAACAGTATTCAATCAATTGATATACAGCAAAAAGTCCACATAATCTCATACAAACCTCCTTGGCAACAGCTTGAGCAGTCCTCCAATTATCTCCTGTCACCATAACTGGTTTGACACCCATTTTGTAAAGGCCTTCTACGACTACAGAAGCTTCTCGCTTTAGTGGGTCTGCAACCCCTAAAACACCAACTAAGCTGTCATTAAATGAAACAAGAATTCCTGTTTTTGCACTTTCTTCGAGTTCAACCACGAAATTTTCTACAGAAGTTGAAATGGGAATTCCACTTTCAGTCATTAGTTTTCGATTCCCAACCTGCTCAAGACACAGTGGAAGCTATGACAACCCGGAATCATGAAAAATTTTCTTGTTAAGCTTAAAAAACCTAATAGATAAAAAACTCACCAGAACTTGTTTTCCATCTATGAAGCACTTCACGCCTCTTCCAGGAAGGGACAAAAACCCAGAGACGTCAAGAAGCCATCTAGAGGTTGTGGATTCTTTACTGTTGCTTTGGCCACCATAAGTTGGAGAAGATTCATCAAAGAAATGGAAATGGCGTGCATACTCCACTATTGCTTTTGCCAATGGATGCTCACTGCTAGCCTGAGCCATGTTAAAACAGATGGGAAATCAGTAAAATTGTTCTATTATTAACAATAACCATTATCAATGAAAGAGATACAGCACTAGAAATCCCCTCAAGCTCCCAATTTACATAGCATGGCATGCCAACATACAGAGGTTTTTCCCTTATTTCCTCTGTAGATCCAACTTATGAGAGTTTGTGACGTATAATCCTGACGTTATGGATTTGAGGAAACTTCTGTATATAGGCCATACAGCTAAACTGAATTGCCAAAACCATAAGGACTGTTTCTTTGAGTCATAAATAAGACAGATAAATAAGCTCCATATCCACCAAAGATGCATGCACAGGTCTGTATGTGCGAGCTTATAGGGAAAAGAAAAAGGAAAGAAAGAACTATCATCAAACAATAAAATTCCAAAATTCATTCACAACTAATAAGCACCAGAAAATCACCTCTGCGGAAGCCACCCATCTGAGGAATTCTCCACGATCCATACCGTTGAATACTTTTGCGGTAGTGACACTGGCTTTTCCTTGGGTTAAGGTGCCTGTTTTATCAAATATGACATACTCAATCTTCTGAGCCCTTTCCAAAGCATCCCCTCCCTTTATGAGCACCCCATTGTTGGCACCAACCCCAGTTGCCACCATGACAGCAGTCGGTGTTGCCAATCCAAGAGCACATGGACAAGCAATTACCATAACAGAGATTGAAAACATGAGGGCAAAGACAAAATAATTTCCATTGTCTGGAAGCCATGTTTCTGGGTATGCCCCCACAGCTCCAGCAAGATACCTACAAGTTGAAAAATGTGATGAAAAGCAGGGTCCAGACTTGGACAGCCAAGTCAATTTATGGATCACATAGCCAGCAAAACAATCCTCCAAGGACTTACCAAGCAAATAATGTTAACAGAGCCAAAGTAACAACTGTAGGAACAAAAATGCTAGCAACCTGTAAGCCAAAAAGTATTTAACATAAGAATGGCAGCAAATGTACATACGTTAATTTGCACAAACCAATAAGATATTCCTCATTGGAGGAGGAATATAATGGGACATGAGAAAGTAGATTTTACATATGAAGAACAAAAATGAAAAACAAATTAAAAAAAAAAGAATATAAGCAACACTTACAAAATCTGCAAATTTCTGGATTGGAGCTTTGGACATTTGGGCTGTTTCAACCAAACTAACTATCTGGCTCAAAACAGCATCAGCTCCTACGTTGGTGACTTGTATATGAAGTGCACCATGTAAATTTATTGTACCTCCAATAACTGATGAGTTAACCTCTTTCGAAACAGGCACAGATTCACCAGTTACCATACTCTCATTGACATAACTTGAACCCCAAACCACTAAACCATCAGCAGGAACTTTTGCACCAGGAAGAACTTTTAATGTGTCACCAGGCTGAATCAGTAATGCATCTATTTCCTTTTCTCCAATACAGATGCCATCTATAAGACCAAAAAAGTAATAACTCTTCAATGTTCACTGACAAAAGTTAAACTCTATTCTATAATTTTATCAGTTATCCCATATTAAAATATCCATTAAAGGGTTCCTTCTAAAATTTTAGAACAAGATCCCTTCGGGTCAAGCTAAACTTACAGCAAAATGTAAAATACAGATGCTAAATGGAAGCCAAGTACCTTCATCTTTGACAACTAGCAGTGCCGTTGCTGGTGCAAGCTCTACCAATTTCTTGATTGCATCTGATGTTTTTCCCTTGGCAAGGCACTCTAAATACTTCCCCAACAGCACAAATGTTATCAGCATAGAACTTATCTCAAAGTAAGTTGGAGACCAAAAGCCGGTGGCTGCACCATATAGTAATGCACAAACTGAGTAGAAGTAAGATGCTGTTGTTCCTAATGCCACTAAAACATCCATGTTGGTTGAACCATTTCGAAGGGCTCTGCCAGCTCCCACGTAAAAGCGCTTTCCAATGACAAATTGAACCACACTAACCAATAACCACTTCAACCAATCCCCCATTAGGAAGGGTCCACATCGCCACAGAAGTAGTGAATACAAGATCGGTATGCGAGGACATACCACTCGTATGAAAAAGATAGGAATCTGCAATAAGAATGCAGTCATCAAATGGTCAGGTTACAAGGAAGAAAGGAAGTAAATATGACGTGTAACATCAAAAATTTAAGGCAGATACTCACACTGAGAAGCAAACTGGAGACAAAAAGCCTAAACATACTGGAAGACTCTTCAACATCCTTTGAGGTCATTCTAGTAAATGGGTTTATAACACGTAACTTAAACTTCCCATTGCTTCCTCCTTCAATCCCATCAACCAAGGACCTAGAACTGACAACTTCAGGATCAAAAAGAGCTTCAAGTTCTTTGGATATCATATTGAAACGAAACTGCCGTACCCCTTTCAATGTGACAAGCATTCCTTCCAAAAGCTGCGCATCCATCTCGTTGAACACCCCATCAACTCCTAGGATGATTTTATCCTGCTGACTGCTTTGTACAAGAGAGCCTTCGAATCCAGCATCTTCTATAGCATTCACTATATCATCTTTACTGATTATAGTCGGATCATACTCAACTTCTCCCAAGGAAGTAGCCAAGGCTACCACTGCCCTTTTCACACCAGGAAGATTTGTCAAAATTCCTTCGACGGAGTTTACACAAGCAGCACAGGTCATACCTCCTATTCTAAACTGCCCCGTGAGGCTTTTATTTTGTTTCGCCTTACTAATGACAGGTTCATTTAGGATCTCTGCTTCAAAGCCTGCATCCTCAATTGCATTCTTGATGTCATCATCCTGAATTGAGAGACATCCATAAAAGACTAAGATCATGCAAGTCAACATCAGTAAACCGTGCGAGAAAGCATCTCATGCAATTAACTGAAAATTGCATATAACTTACGAGTTATAGCCATATTCCCAGATTTAAACATACGTTAATGACAAGACCAGAACAACATAACGCCTAAATATGAATAACAGAATATAAAAATTCAAATTAATATTGGATTACCTAAAGCAAATCAAACAGCAAGATTCCAAATTCCGAATTAAAACACTAAAACTCAAATTCTTCATTCAAAATCTAAAAAATCAAAGGCGAGAACCAACCTTGACGAGAATGGGGTCAAAGACAACATCAGCCTTGTTCTGAAGCAAAGCTACAGAAGCTCTAAAAACCCCATGAACGCTCTTGAGAGCTGATTCAACAGAATTAGAGCATGCTGCGCAGGTCATCCCCGTAACTCTGACTTGAACTCTCCTAACGCCTTCCTCATCATCACCAACCACAATCACATGCGAATTGTCGTCGTTTTCGTAAGAGTCAAGGAGCCTGACGTCCTCCATTTCGTCGGAAGATCTCCGGCCGGCGGAAGCCTGGATCATCTGCAGGTCTCTCATGCTCGGCGCCATTGTTAAGAGCACCGAGCACACAGAGAACAGAACCTGAAGAAACAGAACAAGAAGAAGAAAACAGAAAAAGGTTTCGAGCCAGAGAAAGAGAGAGAGAGAGCGACAGGCTTGAGAGGAAGACACGGTTGGGACAGTAACTTCTCATACACAGGCTGCCGGTAAATATATTTAGTCTCACGTTAGGACTTTTGTCGTTTAAATGGACGAAACTGCCCCTCTGTACTTGGAGAGTTTGGTGGTTTTGTAGTTGTACTACTAGCTCCTTTTTCTTCAAATTTTTTCTTTTATTTTGTTTTAAAAAAATAATTACAATCTTTAAATAAACTTTTGTAATTACAATAAACCTTAGTTTATGCATTCTAAATAAATTATATAAAAAAATCAAATGACAATTTCATACACAAGGCTCCCCGTCTTGTGAAAATCAGAAAGAGGTTATCAATATACACAACCTTCTCTTTATAACTTGTACGAAGAGATTGTTTATATTATTCGAACATGTAATTTATAGTCACAAAAAAATAATTTTTAGTAATATTAGCAAAATGTAATTGATTAATTAAGATAGTTAATATATTCTAAAATTTATAATAATTAATGCATAACTTAGGCAAAGTTGAAAATATTTGTATGATGAAAATATATACCCATCTTTATAAGTATAAGACATCAAACATTGTGTTTAAAAGGAAAAAAAGAAATGACCATGATATTTTGTTGTGAATTGATTTAGAGTTAATGATTTTGGTAATATTGGATTATATTCAAATTAATCAATTGTATTTAAGTTTGAGGAATTTATTTAAATTTTAAAATTTTTATTTCTATTAAAATAATATCATATAATTAAATTAATTTTAAATTGAAAATTGTCATTAAAATAAATTTACTTTCAAAATCTAATATAATAAAATGACACCAATGTTTTAAAAATCAGACTGAAAGTTAAATTGATAAAACAAAAAAATTTAAAATTTAAAAGGTTTAATCAGGCTATCATAAAATTAGCTAAATATTTAATAAATTTAAAGAATTTGAAATTGTTCTAAATTATCGAAGAATTTAAAATTTAATTAAAATATATATTGTTAAATAAAATTTTATTTATTTATTATAATTTATAAAAAAAATTATTAATTGACCATTTATGAGAAATCTATGGGCTGAGTCCAAATTCCACTTTCCAATCAGCTCAACCGCTCCCTTCGTTTAGTGGAACCATGACTTTGTCTACACTAAGTACGAACACGAATAAAAGATCCAAGGTCAAAAAGGAAACTTCAGCTTTTCGTGTGAAGTGGATTTATTTATATAATATTTATATTTTGCAAAATTAGGTATCTAAGTAGTTTTTTTATTGTTTTTTTTAATTGAATTTTGTAAGTACTCTGGAGCAGTACGAGGGGAAAGGATAGTGAAGTAATTTCCGAAAATTGGATTAGATAAGATTGGTTGAGGTTGCGTAACATGAAGTCTTCGGCTGTCTGAACGGAAACAGAATGGCGGGCCGGACCGGACCGGAGTGAGATTGAAGTGACGAACTTCTTGCTTTGTTGTTGGGTTAGATACGGCAGGTGAGAGAAGTTGGTAAAATGTCAATTATCTGAAAAAAAAATCTTAATTAAATTTAACTTTAATAAAATGTGTTTAATTATTTTTAATTTATATTTTTTAATTTTCTAGGTAGTGGTCAGGTCACTAGCTCTCTTTCTTTTGTTTTATCTTCTCTTTGTTAAAGCTCAAATATAGAAAGTTAGAAGTTTGCTTTGCCTAAATAATGGAGGAGGATCACGTTCAATATATCACAATTAAGAGTCAATAATACAGATCTAATCTTATCAAACCTCATAAAGTTAACTAGGTTAAACTATTGTGAAAAGATGCTTTAGTAAGTAATTTAAATAATGAAAGTGTGATTAGTGTATGATGAATCGTTTCGCTGCAAACACTTAAAATATGTTCATGGTACTTAATCATGCTAAAAAACGTGATCAAATTTAGAGAATTGAGTCTTTTCCAATTTGCCTTTCCAACTTTCTAAAAATAGTTTTAATTTGATTTAAGTTCGTTTAAATTATAGTTCCTGTAAACTCAACCTCACTTATTGCTAACTCAACTTTAATAGTTTGAGGCATGGTCATCACAATCTAAGCTAAATCAAATAGATCAGCTAATTGCTCAGACTCATAAGAAAATGGTTCAGATAGTTTGAAAGATTGTTCATCAGAAGTTTGTTCAAAAATATTACAATATGCTCAAAGGGACATTCTTTATCAGATAAAGTAGGCATTGATGCTGGTGCAAGAGTTGCTATGAACTATGTTAGAGGGGCTAACATGCCTAATAAAATAAATAATTGTTGGCCAAATTGGTCAACCATACCTTCAGTCTCTTGCCTATGAATCGGCAGGAGATAAACAAAGAGAAAGTATCCATATGAGCAGAAAAAATAAAAAGAGAGAGAAGTGGGGTGAGAGAAAAAGAAGAGAGAGACAAAAAAATAATCTATATTTTTTTGTTAGTTTAGTATTTTCTCCTCGTAATTCTTTAATTTTTTAGTAGTAAAATTCCTCTATCTTTGCTCGTGGTTTTTACGCTGATTTAGGATTTTTTCACGTAAAATTTATGTGTCTATTTTATCTTAAATATTTTTAGTTTCGTTTTAGCTGCGACCCTACTATGTCCAATTCCTAATTGTTCGTAACAGGTAGTATCAGAGCCAGCCTTAGGTGTATATATTTACTTATTGCATGCTCTGTGGTTGCCACAAATAGTGGATCCTCCACATCAAAATATAATTTATAATATTATTCACCCTATCAAAGGTACTATTCATAAAGCGGTTGTGATAGAAGTAAAGGCGACAAAGTACGACATTGAAAAATTCAACGGGAGCATTTTCTCACTGTGAAAATTGAAGATAAAGGCAATATTGAGGAAAGATAATTGCCTGGCAGCCATTAGTGAACGGTCAACTAGAGTTGCGGATGAAAAGTAGAACGAGATGGATGAGAATGTTGTAGCTAATCTTCACCTAGCTTTAGCGGATGGAGTATTATCCAGCATAGAGGAAAAGAAAACTGCGAAGAAAATATGATATTTCCTCACAAAATTATACGAGGCAAATCACTATACATCAAAATTTTTCTTAAGAGGAAACTATACACTTTACGTATGGCGGAATCCACTTCAGCGATGGAGCATTTAAACACATTGAATACTCTATTTTCGCAACTCACATCATTGGGGCACACAATAGTAATAAGTGAACATGTGAAACTTTTACTTCAAAGTCTATCAGATTCATATGATTAACTCGTCATAAATTTAACAACCAATACATACACTTTAGCCTTCAATGACATTGCAGCTGTTATTCTGGAAGAAGAGAGCCGACACAAGAGCAAGAAAGACAGGTTGGCATGTGACGCCCTAATACCCCCTGGGAAGATATTGTAAGCGCCACACAAGACAGTACAAACAGAATGCCAAACATTTTTGCGGAAGCATAGCATTCAACCATAAACATTCCAAAACATACGAAACACTTTATACATGCAATTCCAGAATCTCAACAAACATACATTACATATCATACTTTCAGAAACTAGCCTGAATTAAGGTTATTACAAACCTTGAAACAAAAATTCAGGAGTCGCATACATCAGAAACAAGTCCAAAAACAAACTCAAAATATATTTTAAACAAAACAAATTTCAGACTCCTTTGGCCATTGTAGTTAACTTGTCCCAGTCCCTACGTCCTTCTCTTTGAACCTACACGGGGCAAATCCACTGTGCTAAGCATATAGTTTAGTGAGTAATAACTAATCTACTTCAAAAGATTTCTTTAACAATAAATTGGACATAAAGCATTTCAAAATAGATAAAAAGATTATCAGAATTGCATAACACAAGAGGTATATACCTTCATAATTAGAACATAATTTAGTTTATATCAAAACAGACAGATATCAGATTACAAAATTAGATGACTGCTAAATCTATTTACAGAATCAGGTAATGGGACTTATACAGAAGAGACCGAAGTCTCGACACCAAAGTTTCACTCAACAGAAGACACCGAAGTGTCAATAACAGAAGACACCGAAATATCACAAAAGCAGCTACAGAGCCTTCTAAGCATGCCTGTTTACCCACAACTAAGACTTAACAGAATCAAAACAGAAATGTCTGAAATTCAATTCACATATTTACAGCTTTGCATGTCATTCAATGATCCAAATCATAGCAAACAAAATAGTCAAAGCAAAACCATCAAAATTTGCTTACTGAATTATTAACTCAATTAACCAACTAAATTACTTACAGAAATTACCGTCTAAATTACTTACTAAAACTCCCTTATTGCTTATTACCTCGAAGTCCTAGCAATATCTAGAGTCGGTCGCTCTATGGGTTCCTCTAAAACATTTAATACAAACACGTATCGCTATTGTGCACAATTATAATTTCAATTATGCACAATCATATATACTAAATATATATAATGCATGTTTATGACAAATTCCAATTTTCTTATCCTTAATCTTCTCACATTATCATTCATGTGAAACCAAACTCAATTCCTCAATCCAGATTTATTTCACCACCAACCTACGGATCACTTTGCTCAATTATTCTGATCAAGAAGGTGAGGTAATTAGGTAATACTTCCTTCTAGAAAGTTTTCCCTCTTTGTCTTATGTTTCCAATGATACCAATTTCATCCAATTTGGGTTAGTACATTGAAAGTTATTCCCAAAAGATTTCAGACTATTCTTAAGATTCAACAGAATTCTTATCTCAACTTCCAATTAGATTCTAAAATTCTTAGAGGCCGAATTAGAATTCTATTTCTTCAGAAATTTTTTTTCCCTATGTCTTTAGTTTAATCCAAATCAAAAATTACTCAATTCGGATAACAACAAAGAAAGTTATGTCCAAAATACTGAAGTATGTTTAAGCTATCAAGAAACTTTGCCGCAGCTAGCCAAAAGTTAGTTGCGGCAAACTTTTTAGATAGCAAAATTCCTCGCAATTTTCTTAAAAGTTTGTCGCGGCGAACCCAAGAGTTGGCTGCGGCGAACTTTCACAGTAATGAAATCCTTCAAGTTGGTCGCGGCAAACTTTACCGCGTTTTAATCATCTTCTTCCTCTCTTCTTCTTAATCCTTCATCACTAACTTGTATACTTACCTTTACTATTTTATTTCACTTCTTTATCATCTAAACTCATTCAAAACACAACTCAGAAATAAAGTTTATAGTCAGACACTAAAAATCGATACAAACACGTATTTCAACATTTTTAGCTTTCTCTCTCTACTGTACTTTACATTTTTCTGCATAACTTCAATCTCACTAAATCTCGCTTAATACATTCTTAACATCACCGAAGCTATCCTTCTCACCCACCTCATTTTCTGCTATAGGCTACTTCTCTAAGTTTCTCTTTAAACTACATGGAATTAGTATTTCACTTCCTGCACAATCCACTGTACATTTTTATCAACTCATCTTTCTCATCACTGTCACTAAATTTGCTTCATACATAACTCATGCATGTATATATTTCCAACATAAAATGTCATCCAACTCATGCATGAATTCATTTCCATCACTAACATATCATCTGAAACATTCACAAAACTTAGAGAGTTAGAATATCACTTACTTGATTTTTCTATAATTCTTCAACAGTGAAAGTGATGATGAACAGGGTTCAAGGATGGGTTGAAGAAGTAAAACCAATGAGAACAATTTCTTAGCTGGGCTAAGCTGTTTTGCTTACAAAGACTAACATTAACTTAAAATCGACAATAATCCGAGATAAAGGTTTGGTGATTTTCAAAGAGCACTCCCTAATTCAAAGAACAACCAAGCTTCATCAAAAAAATTTCCCTATAACACACATACTCACGTGTGTTGCTACCACGTGCGTTGCTACCAACTTGACACATAGCTCATTTCATGTGAGCCATTTATCATGCACATAGAGTGCTACATGTCATCAAGTCATTTTTCTATTTTTCTGAATATCTCAAAATTTTCAGAAAATTCCTAAAATTCTCAAAAATTCCGAAATAATGCCAAAAGTCTCTAAATGGGTTTTCCACAATTTAATCACATTTATCAATCCATTTTATCCCAAAAAAATTTCATGAATGCATGCACAATAATTGTATGTGTCTAAAAATGCTTATACATAAATAAGTGATTATTCAAATATGCAAAGCATAAATTGTACTGAATTTCCTTAATATTCTAACCCCTAGTATGGGGTGTTACATTTCTTCCCTCCTTAAGAAATTTCGTCCTCAAAATTCATACCTAATCCGAATAGTTGCGGATACTGAGCTTTTATGGTTTCTTTAGGTTCCCATGTTGCTTCCTCAAGTCCATAATGTTGCTAGAGTACCTTTACCAAAGGCACTGAGTTGTTCCTGAGTTGTTTAACTTCTCTGGCTAATATCGAAACTGTCCCTTTTTCATAAGACAAATCTGGTTGCACTTGAATTTCTTGCACAGGAATCTTGTGTGAAGCATCAGACCGATATCTTCTTAACATCGAAACATGAAACACATCATGTAGCAGGGCCAATTCTTTAGACAGAGCTAACTGATAAGCTATTGGTCCAATTCTTTTCAGAATTTCATAAGGACCAATGATTCGCAGACTAAGCTTACCCTTCTTTCCAAACCGAAGTATGTGTTTCCATGGTGACACCTTTAAGAACACCTTATCGCCTACCTGATACTCAATATCTCTCCCTTTTAAGTCGGCATAAAACTTCTGCCTATCACTAGCAACTTTCATTCTTTGCTGAATAATCTGAATCTTTTCTTCAGTATCTCTCACAATTTCTGGCCCGATCATCTTATTTTCACTCAACTTAGTCCAACATGTCGGGGTTCTACACTTCCTACCATACAACGCTTCATAAGGCACCATGTCAATGCTCGTCTGATAACTGTTATTGTAAGCAAACTCCATCAAGGTCAGATAATTATCCCAACTCTTGGGAAACTCCAACACACAACCCCGTAACATATCTTCCAATATCTGTATAACTCGTTTAGATTGTCCATTTGTATGGGGATGGAAAGTAGTACTAAACTTAACCTGAGTACCCAATGCTTTCTGTAGACTTTTCTAAAATCTTGAAGTAAATCGAGGATCACGATCAGAAATAATCGACAATAGTATTCCATGCAGCCTCATTATCTCATTCACATACAAATCTGCAAGCCTGTCTAGAGAATAGTCAAGATGAACAGACAGAAAATGAGCAGATTTGGTAAACTTATCCACAATTACCTATACCGCATCATGCTTCCTTTGAGTGAGAGGAAGTCTAGTGACAAAGTCCATGGTAATGTTATCCCATTTCCACTAAGGAATAGAAATAGGATGTAACAAATCATATGGAACCTGATGCTCAACCTTAACCTGCTAGTATGTCAGACATTTTTTCACATAATCCACAACATCCTGTTTCATACCTGACCACCAGTAATACTGCTTCAGATCCTGATTCATCTTGTTCCCACCCGGATGCATAATAAATGTTGTATTGTGAGCCTCAAACAACAGTTTCTTCTTCAATTCATCATTAGCTGGCACACACAGCCGATCCTTATAATACAATTCACCATCACCTTGTATAGAAAAATCAGACTGTTTACCTTCTTGAGTAGCCAAGATAAGTTGTTGTAACTTATCATCAGCTCTTTGAGCATCAAAAATCTCTTGTCTCAAGGTAGGCCTTACTTTCAATTGAGCCATCAAAGCTCCGTCAGATCCCAGTTTCCTTCCATTCTGCTTAAGTTATAATGCTGAGATGGTCTTTCGGCTCAAGGCAACAGCTACAACATTAGCCTTACTTGGATGATAGTACATGATACAATCATAGTCCTTAAACAGTTCCAACCATCGCTGTTGTCTCAGATTGAGTTCCTTCTGGGTAAGAAGATACTTCAAACTCTTATGATCTTTGAAAATTTTACACCTTTCACCATACAAGTAGTGTCGTCAAATTTTTAAGGCAAACACTATCGCTGCAAGCTCCAGATCATGTGTAGGGTAGTTCTGTTCATGAGTCTTTAGTTGCCTAGAGGCATAAGCAACTAGCTTTCCCTCCTGCATCAAAACACAACCCAAACCAATTCCAGATGCATCACTAATGTAACACCCAAATACCCCCTAGGAGGATATGTGGATGTCACCCAAGACAGTACAATCAAATCAGACTAGTTCACACACAACATCTCAAACAGTGCTTACAA
>JANZLC010000003.1:29406386-29416636 GCA_026413385.1 Erythroxylum gracilipes
TGTGCCTTTGTAGATCAATTAGTTACAATTTGATATATGATATTATTGTTTAATTAATAAAAAACATTCTTAATCTTATATGTTAAAAATAAAAATATTTAATTTTTAAATATTAGGAGGTCAATACACCATAGATCCTCACGCAGCTCCGTCTATGGTCAAAACTCTTATCACGTCCTTACATTATTGCTTCAAAAAAAAGAAGATGATGGTTTTAACTTGTAGGTTGTTAGAAATGTCAACAGGTCGGAAAGGACTAGGTCGGCTTGTTACCTGAGAGGTCGAGATAAGTCGGCCTATGGTCTAATGAGCTATAGGCGAGCCGAACTAACCTGATCCATCTTATATATATTTTAAGTAATTGGCTTGATCGGACTTCTTGGACTAATTTTAACCTATAGCACGATTAATTTAGGCTAAAATTGAGCCAAATTAGGTCAAATTTAATATCCCTATAATTTGTTGACGAACAAAGTACTCTAATTTGAAGTAAGCATTGTATTGCAAAAATTATGGATTGAGCCCGTCAAGTTTGGAATGAATTTTTCGGTGGACTCTGTTTTGGACTACTATATTATCAGTTTGTCAATTGAGCACTTTATCAGTAGGATTTGAGAGAATGGTTCCTCGAAGACAATCATTTTAAAAGTCTATTATAATTTGAATTTCACTATTAAGATAGTTTGTTACTTAGTCAATTTCTACATATTCTATTAGTAAGAGAACTTCAATGGTATTAATATTACAAGTAATTGTGACATATAGCAACTTCTAATTTTATTATTTAATACAATACTTAACAAAAATAGATGTAACACCACCTATTAAATTACAAATACCTCATAAATTAAATGTTCTGTTTTACGATTAAAAAATCAAATCAGTTATGTCAGTTCAACCTTAATAATATTTAACTATCTAATTTTTCGATTGGATTTATTTTAATAATTGTTTGATTAAAAATTAGTTATTTTAATAATTAGTTGATTTTCATAAATTAATCGACAGTTAATTTTTAGTTAACAGTTTTTTTCTTCAATTAAATTTTTTAACTTTTTCGACTAACAAGAATAGCCTCCTTTTTTAATCATATTTCCAAATTTTTAATTTTTTTTATTATTATATACTAATTTTATCTAGGTGTAATATAAGTTAAACTTTTTATTTTACTGATCTAATTTTCTATTCAATTTTTAAAATATTTTTTCTTTAATTAAAAAACCCAATATTCTTATAGCATGAAAAGTGGAATAAATAAAGTCTCTATAAATAGTTTACAAATTAATCTTTAATCTTGGGATCTCAACAAGACATTAAAATAGAACTTTGTATTCATTTTATAATTTTAATTTGATTTGTTGACTTCAAATCATATTTAAAAAAGGGTTAATTATTAAAAAAAAACCTCAAACTTTTGTCAAATTTTCAATTATAGTTTGAACTTAAAAAAATAGCAATAAAATGCTCAAATTTTTAATTTTTTTAATTATAGCCTAAACTTAAAAAGTGGCAATAAAATGTCAAAAGTTTTAATTTTCTTCAATTCTAGCCCGACATTATCTGTTGTTATCCTGATGCCCTCAGCTTTTTGTTTTCTGCTTATTCTTTTGACTTTCCAAACTACTCTTGTATTACAGTGCACTGTATTAGTAAGCTTTTCATTTTTAGTTCGTTCTCCTTATGCTCTTAGTGTGAGGACGTCGGGGCGGCGTAATCTGAAAATTGAAGGATGAGGGTGACGAGAGAACAAATTGAAAATAAAGAAAAAACTGAAATCAAAGCGTAAGATCGTCAAGGCTGAATAATATGATTTAGTTATATTTTAAACAACAATGTCATTTTGATTACGTGTATTAATTGAAATCAAAACGTAAGCTCTTCATTTGTTGTGTTAATTTTGGCTTACGTGTATTAATTGTTAAAGTTTCTGAATCACGTGACAAGCTACATTAGCAAATTTAACAGAAACACTAATGTTAAGCTATAATTGAAAAAAATTAAAAGTTTAATCATTCTATTGTTACGTTTTGAAGTTTGAAAAAAATTGAAAATTTGGGTATTTTATTGCTACTTTTTAAAGTTTGAGCTATAATTAAAAAATTAAGGAAAGTTTGAACCTTTTTTTGATAATTAACCCTTTAAAAAAATAGTTAATTAAAATAACATCAATTTACTGAAAGTCAAACTTTGAATTGGGCCTTGTTCATCCTTAATCTCAAATCTTAGAAGATAGGTTGAAGCTCTGGCTTCCCTGGGCGCTGGTACATTTTGCTCTTAGAAATATTTCTAACGGGCCTAATGGGCTAAGCTGCTGTGAGAGGTTGAGAGTTAAAAACATTACACGAATTGTGCGAAACTAAAGAGATGGGCCTAATAAACCCAACAAGACATTGATACCGCAGACAGTGTCTCAACTGACCAATGTTTGTACTACGTGTCTCTTCTTCACCTTTTGCTTTTTCCTTTTTCTTCTTCGATAACTATAAAATATGATATTTCCTTAAACAAACAATCAATGTTTTCTTTGGACTAAAACCGGTAAAATAAAAAGTTTAAGATTTAAAATATTAAATTATTATAAAATTAATTAAAAATTAAATAAAATTAAAGAATTCAAATTCAAAATATGGTTAAAGAAGAATATTCTTATCAATCGTAAATTTTAAATTTTAATTAAAAAATTATTAAATAAAAATTTATTTATTTATTTTAGTTTATAGAATCGATTGATTTTCAAAAATTAACTAATTAATTATTAAATTGATCAGTTTTTAATAACAAGAGTTATTAAAGTAAATCAAACAGAAAATTTGAAAACCAAACTAAAGCATTCGTTAGTTACAAATTTTTACGATTGAACTAATCAAATAAGTTAAATATTAGTTTTTCTTCGCCACTTATACATGAGTAAAAGACATAAGTCTCCTCTATAATTTAAGAAAATTTATAAAATTTTCTCAATCTTTAAAATTCTTTTAATTAAGTTTTTTTAAATATCATATCTTAAACTTTGATTAAAAAATAATAACAAGAAATACGAGATATGATCATGAAAAATTGACTAATCAAATATCATTAATATATAATCGAGATGAACTAAATAAATTTAACTTAAATTAGTAAATTGATAAAATTATTATTAATTATTAATTTAAGTTGAATTTAATTAGTTCGAGTTTAGTTTAAAATTTGACTTAAATCATTATATAAATAATATTTTATTAGTATAAGTAGAAATAATTTTTAAAAAATTAAAGATTTAAGAGTTTTAAAAAATAAGATTAAAAAATATATTATTTTTTTGAAAAAAGAAGTATATTAATATTAGTGAGAGAGAGAGAGAGTGAGAAATTAAAGAAGGGCACAGGCCTATGTGGTGGTAGGGTTGGCAGATAGGGTGTAGGGTCAAAGGAAGGATAGGACTTGGGAGTAAGAGTAGTGAATAAGAGACCATTGGTCAAAGAATTGGGACAATCATAGCTTCTGTAAGTATCTGATGCAATGGGTCCATTCCCACATTTCAATCTGTGTTACAATTATACTCTTCCTCTCTCTTTTTTTTTTTTTTTTTGGGAGCATCTGAACTGGACAACCATTTCCTGTCAGACCATAACCATCTGATCTTCATCATCATCACCATGTCTTGATGATGGTCTAACATTGCTGAGGATGTGTAGTGTGGGAAGGAGATTAGCACAGTAGTATCCCACCATAAAGCTTCATCCATGGTTGCCTCCCACCTCATCACCTCCCAAGTCCCACCCCTCAATTAATGAATTTGGCACCCCATCCTGAAACACCATTCTCAGTCTCAAGTTCGTGCTTCCCAATCGCCTCTTCAATTTCCTTTTAACTACTACATTTTTTTTAGTAAAAACAAGATATTTTATAATTTTTAAAACTTTCAAATAATATAATTTAAATTTTTTAAAAAAACTCGTTTTTCTTATACATATATTAAAAATAATATAATATAACATAAACAATACACATCCACAATTAAATATTACTAATATTATGATTCAATTTACTTTTTAAATTTAATTAAATTAATAATTTTTAATGGATTAATATGTATTTTTATGTCTCATGTACTTTATACAAAAAATTAAGAGAATATTTTTTCAAAAGGAATAAAAATTAAAATTACTTAAATTATAAAAAAAGCTTATAACCTTTTATTTTTTGTTTTAAAACAAAGAAGTTACTCATATTTAAGTAATTTTATAATTTTATTTTTATTTATAAAAAATCTTTAATTAATTAATTTTTTGGTTTGGTTTAGCTTAATAATTTTTGTTGTTAAAAATTGATCAGTTTATTAATTAATTGGATAGTTTTTGTAAACTAATCAATTTTTATAAACTAAAATAAATAGATTAATTTTTATTTAATAGCCTTTTAATTAAGCTTTAAATTTTTTGATACTTAAGACAATTTTTTTAAAAAAAATTAATTTCTTTCAACTCAAGTACTAATTGGATTTTTTAATTTGAAATCTCTTATTTTATCGCTTTTCAATCCAATTTTTACAATCTTGACATTTAATAGTAAAAAGGGAAAAGTAAAGAAGAGGGAGTGAGAATAGTAATGAGTTAGCACGCGCTAGGAGGGGAGCAAGTGGGTCAACTTAGGGGAGAGTGTAAAAGACAAGTAGCTTTTGAATGTCCAACGGTCCCAAATAGGTCACATAATAGGCCGCCGAGAAAGAGAGAGAGTAAGTATGTGCGTCTGTGTTGGGTTGTGTATGACAGCCAATGAAGAGCTAAAGGCTGACAAGTGTTCAAGTGTGACAGGGATGTGTGATGTTGAAGATGACGTCCTATGTCCCGTTCCATTTACCCATTTAAATTTTTCATAATAATTATTAATAAAATTTTCATTTTAATCAACATTGAGTGATTATTGGCTCTTTGTGTGTCTTTAGTGTCATTCCTTAGCTAAAGTAAGTCTTACATGACTCAGATTCTGCAGACCTTCTCTTCTGTTTATTATTATTTTAATGTTTTGTTCTTTGGATTTATCCTAACAATTCAATCAATCGGAACTTGAACAACCCTTTACGTGCCTAAACCCCAACCACAAGTTTTATGCATCCTAATTTCAATTATGGGAGTTGACTGTTGAGCCTTTCTAAATTTTTATTTATACAATAATTTAATTAAATTCTTAAACTAGATGGAATTAATTAAGTAAAATTTAATTTAATAATTTATTATAATTATCTTAAATTGTAAATTTAAATCAAGATTAATAAGTTCAGATCAAGTCTAAGAATTGAGTTAAGTTATCATATTAATAACATCCGATTAGATTATATTTTACGTCTCTTCTTTGTCTATTTTGTTATTATTTTTTAACCAAAATTTAACGGAAAAGTTTTTCTAAATGTTAGTAAATATATAAAACCAATTAAGTTGGTCTCACACAACAGCTTAAGCTATTGTGATAAAACGATCATTTAATATAATATCAGAGCCTTTTGGACCAAATGGTCGTGAGTTCAAATCTTACCAGTCATTTATTATTCAGCATAAAATATAGTGAGTCTGTATAAGTTTCAAGTTTAAAAAGCTTTTACTTGAGGGGTGTAATAGTGAATATATAAAACTAATTAAGATAACCTCACATAACATCTTAAGCTATTGTAGTGAAATCGGTAACTTAATACTAAAAAATTAAGAAGATTTTTTTAATTAAAAAATAATTTTTATAAAGATTTCTTATAAGTCAATAAATAAATCTAAGTGATAAGCTCGAGAACCTTGAAAAGGAAAAAAGGAGCAGCAAGGTATACGAACTTAGGGTACATGATATTAAATGCTATTACATGCAAGATGTCCTAACATAGACATGCAGTATACTTTACAAAGCTAACTTGTTGATTGCTTTGACTGGCGTACTATAAATATATGTGTTGAAGAGCATGTGAATTGTATACACTTTTTGCATATATAAGGAATAGTACTATAGGTTTGGATTGCTCAATGCACAGACCTCTAAAACTATCATGTGCTTCTGCTACTCCTCCATCTTCATCAAACCCTACCCACATAAATATCAATCATTTGAATCTTCCCTTAGAAAACTCCAGTCCTTCTATAGTTTTAAAAGTACTTTACTCTTTTTTTTTTCCCCTTAACATACTCTTCACCCACCTCTTCTAAGAATTTTGTGTGTCAAAAAATCTATAATAGTATGAGAGTTGCATTTAAAATATTATACTAATAAATCTCTCCAGACCTTATACTTCAACGAGCTTTACACTAGATTTTGTTATTATTGTTAAACCTGAAAACATCTTCACTATAAAATATAAAGGATAAGAAATATCTTGTTTAGGTAAGATCGGAACATTATAAAAATGAGTCAAAGTGAATTGTCCCGCAATAGTACTTTTACACTCTGAGTAAAAGTTGATTTATGATTATAAATTATTTAAATTAATAATTTTATATTAATTTAAATACCCAAAAAATCTAAGTATAGTTCGCAGACTAAAATTTTGATGATTTTATTAAATTGAAAAATTGTAAATTTTGTAAAAGGTGTTGGATGTGACAAATAGATATGTATTATTTGTAAAATTAGTTAGGGTCAGCAATGAATTATTTTATGGAGAAAGGATAGTTCCCAAGGGTACAACTAATGGGTCCCATCAAAAAGTGGGAATTTATAGGTCCTATTTGGAGTAAGTTGGACTTGAATAATGATAAAATTATTATTATTATTATTATTATTATTATTATTATTATTATTATTTTTATTTTTATTTTTATTTTTATTTTTATTTTTATTTTATTGACTTGTTGTGTCATTTCCACAATTAGTACATAATTTATTTTAATTTATTTTTTAAATAATTAAAAATTTGAACTAATTCAATCAATTTAATTTTAAAAACTTTAAATAGTTTTCAATTTTTAGTTCGATTTACTTTAATAATTTTTATCGTTAAAAACTAATCAATTTATTAATTAATCGTTCAATTTTTATAAATTAATAAATTATATAAATTAAATAAATTAATTAATTTTCATTTAACAATTGTTTTATAATTAAACTTTAAATTCTTCTATAAATGAAGATAACTTTTTAATCATATTTTAAATTCTTTAATTGTGTTCATTCTTTATTCAATTTCATGACAGTCTAATGCTAGTTAAAACTTTTAAACTTTATAATTTTTGTCTTATTAGTTAACTCTTGATTCAATTTTTAAAAAATTGGTTTCTTTTTTTTTGTTAAGAAAAAAGTGAGCAAAGCTCACAAAATCAAAAAACTACCTAACATAAGACTCCTATTAAATCATAATCAAGCCATCTACTAATATTAAGGGGGACTTACCCCAAAATATGAAAGCCAGAAGGAAAATCAAAAGCAAGGTAAGAAAGAGAATCAGTTGCAAAGTTTTCTTCTCTGTAAATGTGAGTGAGTTTCACATTATGAAATCGTTTCGGTAAGTCTATAATTCTGATAACAAGAGGTAAACAACTTGAATTTACTTGAACACCACCGGTCAACATCTTAACGGCGATCTAATTATCATATTTAACAAGCACATTCAAATAGGTAAATTTATGAGTGAGTTGAATACCATAAAAAAGAACACCCTTCAGGCAGCAGCTAACTAGAGTTTGGAAAAAGTTACAAAAAAAAAAAAGAAAAGAGAACCATTGGTCAAAAATCTGTGACCGATTGGCAAAAGAGAGGGGGGGTCTCCTCCTCCTGCCAAGCAATTGGCTTCTCATTTTGTGGTTGAATTGAATTGTTCTGGGGGGAGAGTTTCAATGTGTTGAAAGCAATTGGAGGACTCCTGATTGGGTACGGTGACCTGCATAGCCACTCACGAGCCTCTCTGGTGATTGGTTAAAACAGGGTTCTCTTAACTCTTTTTTTTCCTTTGTTTATGTACATTTTTTTAACCAAAGTAAATCATATCAAATCAATCATAATTTCCATGGCCCTACTTACTTCTCATTCCACCTTGAAATTTGGAAGGCACACACACAATTACACTGTCTTTTTAAAGAAACAATATCTAATCCCATTATTATATTATTTGTAAGCACGTTGGGATGCTCATTTCAAGCCCAATCATATGCTCTACTTTTGCAGAAATCCGCATGGGAGCCCATGTTCAGGCCCATGGGCTTTGTTCCCCCTAATGCGGTGTCGTTTCCCAATTTTAAATAAAACATCATTTTTTTAATTGTTGCTGTTATCACGTGAAGTATAAGGAGGGGTTTTTAATTTTATTTATAGCCTTCATTAAAATTCACATGTGAAAGTACTATTCCTTGCCTTATAAAAAGTAAGCTATAATAAAAAGGTTACTATATTTGGGAAATGGCAGAGCTAGGCTATATGTTCATAGACCTAACCTAACTAACCCCTACTACATTGTTTGTAGTTGATAGACTTTTTCCATGTTCCGTTAGTGAAAAACGCCAAAACGACGAAAAAAGAGTCATTCATGGTCAAATTGTGTGGAGAAAAAGGTCTTGATTGCAACTAGGTATCCTTTGCAGATCGTGGCCCACATGTAACACCTTTAATAATATATTAACAAATAATGTGTAATCACTAATTTATTATTCAAAATATGCGAAAAAAAAACATGGATCATATTTTTAATGCTAAGAATCACACAAATTTAAGTGTTAGAATATCAAAATTATAAACAATAATAATCCAGTAAAAATTATACTAAAACAAATATTAGAAAGGTCTAATAATACACAATCTTACTCTTAATTAGTATAGAAGTAATTTATGAATAACCCACATCAAAAAATATGTTAATGATAAACAAGGTTAATAATAAAATAAAAATAAAAATAAGAGTAAAAAAAAGCATAGGTTAAATTTTTAAGAGATAAGCACTACGTCTTAACAAGTTTAGGCTAAATATAAGAGAAAAATGCTACAAGACCTATGAAAATGACAAGTGTATTTTAGTACGTCAAAGTTTTTTTATTTAGGGTTATATTTTCGGTAAGTTCCAGCAGTATCATATCATTCTTGATCATCTCTTCTTATGATAAGTATATTCCTTAAAGTTAAAATAATAGGGACAAGATTTTCTGTACTTATAACTCTGTGCCAATCTTATTTCAGACGATCCAATTCACACATTTCTTTGGATCCCACATATTTATGTGAATGAGATCGTCTGAAACAGAGGTTATGGGCACAGAGGATTTGATCCCAAAATAATAAGCCTATTCCTTAAAATTATGGATGGAACTATGATAATTGATTATATGGTAAATTAGATTTAATTTTAATTTCAATCTTTCTTAAATTATCATTTTCCTTTCCAAAATTATGTTTTCTTTCTCTTATAGTTTTGAGATGATTTTTTATTAGGTTTTCGTTATAACGTACATATATTTATTAAATTTTATAGCAGAAAATATATTTTAAATTAAGGTAATTAAGTCGATGTAATTAACCTAATATTATAAGATAACTTGCATGGCATGCATGGTATTGGCATATACTATATAATATATTACATAGGGTAGGAGAATGGGGAATGGAATGTCAATGTGACAACCCACGTGATCTTCTCAGATTTCATCAGACTACTTATTCTTCGTCACCAAGACTAAATTTATATCCCAATAATAATGTTGTCATAATCACATGCTCTGCACCCGACCCACTTTATCATGTGGATGAAAGGTTATTGAAACAAGGTTTTGGTTTGGTTTGGGGGAGTCTCTTAAAGTTTCATAATATACTCAATTTTTATATTTTTAAAAAATTATTTTAGAGAGTATGTTCAATATTAACCACATATAGATGTAGGTAGGAACATATTTATTTCAATGTACTTCAAAGAAATAGGTAGCTCATATGCTACGTTGAACCAAATAGAACAAGTACACAATGGGCCAAAATAAGTGTACTTTTTCCTTAGCGTGGGTCTTTAACGATGTGCTACTTAATTTTGTTCACATATTTATATATACCCTACATAAATACATGGATGAGATTTAGTATCTATTTGGATGACTTATATCAGTAAAGCTTTTATCAGTATAACTTTTATGAGAAGAGCTTTTTCTAAGAAATTAGTTGACTGTTTAACTTTCATTTAAAAAAGAGTTTTTTTGAAAGAGCTTCATACCATAGACTTTTTGACAATATAAAAATAAAAAGTATTTTTAATTTTAGCTATATTTTATTTTGTAATAAAAATTATTTATGCATATAAATATTATTTAAAATATATTAAACAA
>JANZLC010000003.1:29416736-29441651 GCA_026413385.1 Erythroxylum gracilipes
CACAATATATTAATTATTATATAATTTTAAACCATATAAAACATAAATAAAAATATATCTAACCAAATCTTTTATATTGATTATAGCATAAGTAAAACTAATATAAAACATAAATGTTAAAAAATATATAAAAATTCAAATAATATTATATAAATATCAAAATAAGCGTGAAGATACATTTGTTGATATTGTGAGAATTATGTGTAAAATATAAGGACAAAAGTGACTAAAAATAGACTCATTAATTGATCTGAAAAATCTATCTGAAAAATATTTTTTTAGAAGCTCCAAATTTGAGCTTCTTAAAAAACTGTATTTTAGTTGTCAAAAAGTAATATCTACAGATTTTTTTTTAATTTTAAAGCCAAATACTCGTTAAAAAAAAGCTTTTGTGATAAAAAAGTGTTTATTCACCTTCCAAAAGCTCAACCAAACAGACATTTAATGAAACAAGGTAAGAATTGATTAATCGGAACAATAGATCTGTTATGTTAATTAATAGAACAAACTATTCTAAGTAATCTTCCGATTCTAAGAGATTATAAATTCAAACCTATTAAAACAATAACCACTCATAAAAATGTGAAAAAATATAACGAAGGACTTGATACAAACTCGAAAGATAAATGTTATAAATTTTATGATTATAAAAACAGTTAATTTAATTATAAAAATTTCAAATTTTACTTAATTTATTGAACTTTTAAAAAAGTATTAAAATGTAAAAAATAACTTGATATTAAATTAAATTAATTATTAAATAAAAATATATAATAATTTATAAAATACTAATCTAAGTGATTTGTCAGTATTTTTGCTAAAATTATAAAATAGTGTACAAAATACTAATATTAAAAAGAAATAACAAACTAATGTAACAAATAAAACAATAAGTACAGAGGGGGTCAAAGTGAGCGTACGAGTTGTATTGATGACTTTTGGGAAGAGGAAGTAGGAGCGGCTGCAGAGACGGTGGCGGTGGTGGCGGTGACGGTGGTTGGTGGGGATGAATATGTGGAGGTAGGCACATTGTTGTGTCAGGTTGAAACTCCGAAATTCACAATGCCTCTCAGCTCAGGCACGACCCCTGCTTTTTCTGTCCCTAATGTGCAAAAAATACCCTCATAAGTCACACCCCAACATTAAAACCTCTAGTACTCAATTGTACTAACTCTGTCTCCCAAGAACCACTAAACAACAAACCAACACTTAACTCGTTTATTTTTTTTTATCAAACAGTATATCATTGTCATTTTACCTAGATATTTTTTTAACTCTTTATAGCACATTTGCACATAAGTTAAAATAATTTCTCTATTTTATAGAGATAAGATTGTGTATTATCAAACCTCTTTAAATCTTGGATTGGTGAAAGATTCTGTTGAATGCAATAGTCATGATGACTAGTAAATCATTGCCATATTTGTAGAAAATATTAAAAAATATTAAAAACCTTTTTAATTTTTAAAGGATAAAATAAATATATTTCTTTCAAAAAATTTTATAAAAATTCTATTTTTTAAAATTTTGAAAAAAATTCCTTCTATTTTTATATTTTTAAATAAAAATATGAAATATGCACGTTCATTAAAAAATGACGAAATACATATGACATGAATATTACATTTGTATTAATTAAATACTACTTAATTGACGATTAAGTGTAACTTTATTAGTTTATATATGTGTGTGTGTGTGGATCATTTAGAAACAACCTATATACCAATTAGAGGTAAGATTATATACTATTGAACTTATCCTACGTTTTAGCAAAATTTTTACTAGATTGTTATTGTTGTTGTTGTTTTGAAGTCAAAACGAAATAATTAAATCTAATTTTATAATTATCTTAAATTATTAATTTAACTATAGTTTAATTGATTGATGTCAAATTTAAGAGTTGAATTGAGTTACCATATTAGAGACATTTGATTACTCCATATTTGATGTATTTCACTGTTATTTTTAAACTAAAATTTAAGAGATTTTTTAAAAACATAAAGAATTAGTAAAATTTTGGGATAATTTTAAAGATTACGAGCTTTAGAAAAAAATTAAAACTATAAAAGAGTTACTTTACTTATCTTTTACCTCTTTTATTGTAAATATATTTAACTTTAATATCACAACTTAATAATCGTTGAATAAAAAGTTATTAATTATAACTAAATTAAGGTAAAACAATAAAGAGCAAATTCATAAATTGAGACCAAATCATCTGTTTTTATTATTCTGTTCTATAAAAATCTATTTATTCAGTAAATAGAAACCATAAAAATTGGATGATTAGGATCGCATCGAAATAGAAGACACACCAAAATTTGGAACAAAAGATCTTGAGTCTAGAAATTTACCCATGTACTTGCCAATATTAATGTTTTACCCTCTAGCAAAGCTATGCCACTAATTTTTTTCCCTCTCTTTTAACTTCTTTCTCCTTTGTCTTGTCATTTTCAATATTTCTAGGAAAACAAAAATCACCGGTTCTATAGGTTCCTTACTCACTCATAGCTTTTAATACCAAAATGTATCATTTTGCTTAAACTCAGGAGTACTTGATCAAGCACAACATAACTTGGGAGCATACCTTCCTGCCTAATGTGTCTCCCTCCTTCTTTCTATTTTTTTTTTTAAATGTTTTATCACTAACCCAAAATTTGTACAAAACAATACTTCTAAATAGTGTTTTGAAAACCGGATCAGACCGACCGGTCCGACCAGTTCAATCGCTAACCGGTCGGCTATCCGGTCCGATTTACTCTTAAACCGGTTCTCAATTTAACCAGTAAGAATCGGTCAAAACCGATCTGACTACTGGTTTAATAATTTTTTTATTATTTGGTATATTTTGTTTTTTTTATAAAATTATTAATATTATATATAATTAAATATAATTATTACATAATTATGACGTTACACCGGTCGAACCGGTCAAACTGGTGATTAGTAAAACCTCCGATTCGATGTCTTGTCCGAGTTTCAAAACACTGCTTCTAAAGAGTAATTGCAATAATAACTAACTAACATCCGTTTTTGAATTCCGCTAATACGTGAGGTCTGAGTTAAAGAGTAATTTCATGTAATTAATTTCGAATGTCAAAGTTTCAAGATTACAAGCATATTATTATAGAAATAATATTAAACTAATTTAGGTGTATTAACTAGAAAATTATACTATTTTGAGGAGGTCCAATCTAAGCACTAATTAAGGTTTATTCCTCTAATAGATCAATTCAAAGGGCTTTTGTTTAGTCATATCAAAATAAACCTTCATTCAATACAAATTAAATTTGTAAAATTAAAGTTTGACATTATGATAATTTACTCCTACCATTTTTCTAGCTATTTTTAAGAATAAATATATTGAAAATTTGTGATCTAGTCTTTTCTGTTTTAGTCGTCATATTATAAAAATTATCAATTATTTTTTATTATTATTTAATTATTACACAAATTTGCTTCATCATATATAGTATTGAAATTTTAAGTTTCAATATAATATTATTTTAAAATGATAAATAAACAAAAACAATAAAATATAACTTAATAAATTGTATATTAACTAAACAATATTATAAAGAAAAAATAATTTTTAAAATACAAAAACTAAAACAAAAAAATCAAATCCAATAATTAAAAAATCTAACTTATTCGACCATTCAACCCATAAAAACATTGAACTGATTTTTGGTTCAATTTACTTTAATAACTCTTATTATTAAAAACTGATCAATTTATTAATTAATAAGTTAATTTTTGTAAATTAATAAGTTCTTATAAACTAAATAAACCAATTAATTTTTATTAAATAAAAATTTTCATTTAAACTTTAAATTCTTTAATTAGCAAAAATAATCTCTTTTAATTATATTTTAAGTTATTTAATTTTATTTAATTTTTAACCAATTTCAAGAAAGTCTAATACCAATTAAATTTTAAAACTCATATCTTACTGGATTTTGATAACATTGATCAAACTACGTAAAATTAATATTTTTTTATTATGAATTTCAAATTACTTTTCCATTTGATAAAAAAATAAGAATACGTTTATTTTACCAAATATAATTAAGCCGAAACAAAAGTAAAAAAGAAATGCAAATAATAATAGTATATTTACGTGCAATATCTTCCATTACATCGAGTACAAAATTGGTGGAAGCATGAGTAGCCAGATTTCCAACACTGTTCTGTACTTACCTCAACAACCACCTAAAATCAGTAACGGAAGTGCCCCATGCAAATTCCGATAGTGAAATTGAGAACAAAAAATAATAAAAAACTAAAGATAGAATAGTGCATGCAGCTACTGGCATTTCAGAAATAGAACTCACATGTGACTTTTTTTTTTTTTTTCCTCTGAGCAGACCATCGTACTAATAATACCCGCCTTCATACAAATCAAACTCCATTGATGTGTTCATGTTATTCCGGCTTAATCCCACCTTAATTTTGTTGTTTTTTTTTTGGTTGTTTCTGGTTTTTTCAGAAGCATTATTAGGAAAGAGGAGCCCTGTGAGGAGCACTCTTTCTTCTGCTGCTCAAGGAGAGAACAAATCCTGGTAAAAACCGACTTCCTTTCTTTTTCTTGTTCATCACTTCTGGCTCTGGAGAGATCACTGAATCCACCATGGTCTCGTTAGAGCATGAAGGGCCTTTGAATTGCAATGGATCCTGTAGAATTGAGCTAGATGTAATTTGACCATCATCATCCATCATCTCTGTGCTGTCCATCCTCAATCCTTCGAATTGCGAAAACGGGAAATCCGATTCGTCGATTCGGTATATTATCGAAGACAGATCCTCCCCTTGATCTACCAAGTGATCAACCTGCATTTGTTGTTCCAATTTCATAACAACGTCAGATATGTTTAGGACTTACTTTTTTACAAGTCACTTCAAAGTATGAAATTTACTATACTTGGAAATGATAAATCACAAGAATAGGAACACAAGTCGACATATCTTTTATTAGCTATACCTTCTAAATACTGTATACCAAAATACAGATTCAAATCCAGTATATAACCAATCAAACAAAAGCTAAAATTGGACCTTGCATGAGAGAGAGCAGAAGTGGAATGGCTCCTGAAGAATCCTGTCACAAGTGAAGCAAATGTTGGCAGAGCTCTTGCAGGACCTTGACTGTGGTCTTTGATTCAAGAATATAACTTTGGCACTGTTTATAGTGTAGGGCTACAAGAAAAAAAAGAAAAAAAAAGAACAAGAAAAGATCATCTCAGTATCTGTACCTAAGAGATCAGATGATCATTGTGTAATTCTTAACATGTTTCATCTTTTTCAGGTTTCAACAAAGGTTGGACAATAATAAATACCTGAATGTAAGAACAGTCAATAAGCTTCTCAAGATCTCCCAATCTAACGACGTCATGGTAAACATATCTTCTCACCTGTCAAATGGGGACAGACAACCTCAATTAATTCAGCTCACATCCTCAACCTGAAGTTGAAACTGATGAAAAAAAAAAAGAAAAAAGAAGATATTTTGCATAAAAAACAAAAAAAAAGAACCACAAGTTGAAGTTGGAACACACAGAGATGATTAATCAAAATCTGAAAACTTTTTAAGAGGTAGATGATTGTAATCAAATCATGAAAGTGATGTTAAGATTTTGAACATGAAAGCTTGGCATAATTTAGGTGAAAAAGTTAGGCTACCCACCACTCATGACAAGGAAAATAAATGAACTGTGAGCTCCTATGAAGTTGAAAACTTTTGGCAGATAACCATATAAAAACTGGTTCTTTTTGATAAGGGATAAAAAAAAAGGTATATGTGGTCAAACTTTCGCTTTCTTTGAAAGCAACAGGTGAGGAACCTTTGCAGGAGGAAATGGATAGGAAAGAGATCTTCTATATATGGGAAACAAACCAAAACCAAAAAGTAGGAATCAAGGGAGACACGATAATCCATTTATGGACCTCCAATCCATTAACCATATTCCATAAACAAAATCTAATAAGTTCCTTGAAGAAGAGTGAATCAAATTTCACTGAAGAATTCTCATTCTTCATGAACATTCACAGGATGTAATTTTCTTCAATTGTTGAAGTTTCTAAGGAATTGATAAGGAATTCAACAAAAGCATTTTGAACTTTTTTGGACTAAGATTTCAGAATTGGAAAGAGAGAACCATGGGGGAAAAAAACAAGAAGTAATTCATATCAGAAAAGATTTGCTAAATTCATATCAGAAAAAGAGAATTTGAGAAGCTCTTCAAGACAAAAATCCAGAAAATTGGACAGGGAACACTAGTAGACAAAAAAGTTATTCCATGAAACCAATAAACAACTGAAACCATGGACTGTGACGAATGGCAAGCCAAGAAATCTGAACATAAAACATAGGTAGGACGCGAAGATTCTGTAATATTTTCAAGGAATTTGGAAGATGAGCTAAAGGTGAGAAATTGTAAGGCGAGGAACTGTGTGTGACCAACACGAGGTGGAATTAATCATGCTCCGTCCAAAATAGAAATAATTGATTGGAAGAGGAAAAGAAGTCAAAGAAAGATGCTTTCCAACAGTGTTTTCCTTTGAAAAGTAAAAGAACAGAAGAAAAAATGATGTTTTTTTGTTTTAGGGTTGTAAAATTCAAAGAAAAAAGCTAATACCCACCACAGAATTAAGCAAAAACAGGTCGGAGAAAGATCCCAGAAGGAGAAATAATCAGGGAACACAGTGAAGAAACTAACTGGAGAGTGCAAAATTAAACCTGGAGAAGAGGGTGAGAGCGATGAGAAGGAACACAGTGAGGGCAGATACTAAGACAACACAGCAAGCAAAATACGTTCTTTTCATTCTTCCTGCGATTCTCGTGGACCCCACAAGCTCCAAAGAATGTCTCTGCCATTAATCCCTCAAGCCATGCAGGCTTGGGAGCAGCAGTACTGCTCTTGTCCATCACCAACTCATCATCTCCATTACTGGCCCTTGATGATTGATTGTTATATCTGTTTTCTCTTCCCATCTTCTTCTAAAGTTGCAATCTTTCTTCAACTTCCCTGTTTCTCTAGTGGGTTTTGCAATTCACAAGCTCAGAATTTGAGATGTATAATATGTATATCAGGCTTATTACAAGAAGGAAGGCTTTTTGATGAGCAAAAGGAAAGAACTTTGACGAAACCCTACAGAGAAAAAGCAGTGTCTTGTGGGATTCCAGGGCCTTTTTGATGCTTATATAAGGGAATGTCTATCTTCCTCCATTTAAATTCAGGAGGTTCCAGAATTGTTGCCACCCCTTTATAGAGAGAGAGAGATAGCAACAAGAACGAGTTTTGTTTTATAGAGCATGTATGTATGTATGTGTGTCATAAGAAGACGAGGAGGAGATAAAAACACCCATTCAAATTGGAAAATCTTTTGACTGCTACAATTTTTTTCTCGAGAAAATAATTTCCAGGAAAATGAAAAAAATAGAGTAAAATGCAGGAGAGAGAGAGAGAGAGTAGTGATGTGTATGATGGGGAGTGGTGTAAATGGCGGGAAGACAGCCCACCAATGTGTACCTTTGTCGCCATTGCCTTTCCCTTATAGTTCTTCCATTCTATTACTCTCTCTCCAGTTTTTTTTTTTTTAATTTCCTTTTCTTTTTGGTCACCTCATTTGATAATCTCACTTATATCTCCTAATTTCCTAATTTTAGTTTTTAATTTCTGATATTAAATTATTATAAAGCATTTATAATAAATTGTAGAATATCATTATATTCCTTTTTTAAAATTCACCAAATAATCAACACTACAGTTTTTAAAGTTCTTTTTATAACCCATTAATCAATAATTACTTTAAATGTATTAATCTTTCTATATAAAAAGAAATCACTTATGAATCCTGTGTATACTCGTTGATTAATTTGATTAATGAATTAACAATATGTATTTAAATATTAATAATTATCATATATATATATTAAGTATTTTTTGGATAAAAGACAAATTTCTATTCTTGTTTAAGAAATTTTTTAAAAAAATCTCTAATTTTTTAAATTCTCCAAAAATTCTTCTTTTAACTTTAATTAAATAATATTAATCTCCGATGTGGACTAATCAAATATCATAGTTCATTTCAACTTTAGTTAATAAATTTCACTTAAATTAATATTTTAAGGTAATTATAATCAATTATTAATTTGACTTAAATTTAATTAGAGTTTAGAAGATTGATTAAATATTAATATAAGCAGCATTTGAGTACTGCCTCTTAGGAGGTGGTCAAGTTAGTAGAGTGAGGGGATGAGATCAAAAGTTCCTGTATTCGAATCCTCCTACTTAAGCTCTTTCAATCGAGTCTGTTGTAAAAGGCTTGTTTAGTGTAAAGTATCAAATTGGTGTAATTTACAGGCTATTGTGTCAATTCAAAAATTTACCCAATATGCATCCAAATGATAGCAATTATGAGTTCTTCCGTTTTTTTTAAGGCATCTGAGTACTCCAATTGTGAATGGTACTTATATTTACTTATAATTTTTTAACCCAAATATAAGAGAAGTGATTTTAAAAAAACTTAAAATAAAAAATCTAAAATTTTAAAGATTAATAATTTTTTCAAATAACTACTTAAGATATCCATCTATGTATATATATTTATCTTTTTAAGATATTAAAATAAAAAACTAAGTTTTTAAGATTAGATAATAATTATTATCAAGAATGACAATGGTTGGGATTATTAATTTTTTAAAATAATTTTAAAAAATTAAAAATATAAAAAATGTATTTTTTAAATTGAACCGTTCAAGGCTCAGGTCTAATTAAAAATACCTAAATTTGGACCAATTGTCACTCCTTATTATTATACTAAATATAATATAACTTGCAAAATTTAGTAAGTGGGTCTGCCTCGATTTGTAAAGCTTTTGCCATACCACCAAAAAACTATCCCATACAAAGTACATTCACATATTAATTATTATTTTTTGGTCCTCTATTTAATAAAAAATTATTGTTCAGGACATTAAAACCTTTGTCTCCCCATTTTCTATGATTCATATTCATCGGATTGCTAAACCTAACAAGCATATGTGTGTACAATTTGTATACGTATTGAGTTTCTCAAAAAACCATCAAATTGTAGTGTTGCTGCTTTTTTAATTTTTTGGGGGAAGATTTTGGGAGGTGTGTCCTACGCTTACCTCACTTGTCCTTTGAGGACAAAGACAAAATCTTCAATTTCATAAAGATAAAGATCCCATTTGTATTCTTTGACTTCTACCAAGAGTCTTTAGTGATTAATTCAATTGACTATTTTTTATAGTTTAATTTATTAAATAATGTAATCATAAAATGTATTTTTATAAATTTACAAATTGAATAAACTATTTTTTTTATAAATTTAAAGTAAACAACCCATTTGCATTCTTTAACATCTAAAAATTCTCAATTCCAATAGGCTAATTAGTGATTAATTGAATTTACCAAAATTTTTAGTTTAAATTTATTATTGAATAATTTAATTGTTATATGCACATTATAAATATAAAAATTGAATCAACTCTTTAGTTTTATTTTGTTAAATAATTAAAAGTGCAAATAGCCAATATATTATTATTTTATTTTATTTTATTTTGATAACTCAGAAGCCAATGTATTATTTCAAGAATCTTTGAAAGAATATTAATTGCCCATGTGGTACTTTAGATCAATAGCTATCAAGTACAACAATAAAACAACAATTCAGTAAAAATTTCGTTAATATGCAAGATTTAGGAAGACGCATTTTTACCCCTAAATAGTAAAGAAACTGTTTTTAAAGATTAATAGCCAGGGACACACTTGCCTTCCACTGCCTCCAAAAAATTTTATATAAAAATATTATTTTTTAAGTTTTGATCTCAAAAATTCTTTTTTACCCTCACTTAAAAGAATTTTTGGATCCGTCCCTGTTAATAGCTATCTTATCAATGACAAAACATTGGTTTAGGATTTCAATTACTAAAATTAGTGGCAAGTACACTAGTAAGGCAAGTCCTTAAGGTTTGGTGAATGATTAGACAATATGATAATTAATTGAAGAGGAATACTTTTCCTTTTCAAAGTAAGAGGACAATATGAACATTTGGAAGAAACTATGTTAGGCAATTGACAAACACCAAATTAGTTTGACTAATCAGAAGACAATATGAACATTTGGAGGAAACTATGTTAGTCAATTGACAAACCCCAAATTAGGTTGACTAAAAAGATTAGTCAACCTTAAGACATTGACTAAACTCATTAATCATACGAGCCATTTTTAGTATAAAGAGCAATCAAAGAGCATTTCAAACTTAAAGAGAGAGTTCTTGACCTAACAATGGGCTTGTTTCTCCATGGGCCTAATGTGGTGTTCATTTCATAGTAAAATTGGGCCTCTTAATAGTTATAGATTTGTCAAAACTGAGCAAGGGCAACATTAAAAAATACTAATATTTTAAAAACTAAATTGGTAAAATAAAAGATTTAATTAGTACAAAACATAAAAATTGAATAAAATTAAAATATTTAAAATATTATTAAAATAATAAGTATACATCCATTAAAGAAGTTAAAAATTTAATTGAAAAATTATATTAAATAAAAATTAATTAATTAATTTTGATTTATAAAAATTGATTAATTTAAGAAAACTAACTAATTAATTAATTAACCAATATGTTTTTATAATTATTAAAGTAAAACAAATTGAAAAATTTAAAACCGCACTAAAAATTTGGCTAATTCAAAACTTTTACCATTGAACACCAATTCATTTTTTAATCATTGCAAAATACAGTTATTAAAAAAACACAGTTGAATTTCAGAACAGAACTGCCATGGATAAGACATTGGTTACTTGATGTTTCATGTGTACGGTGGAACCCCAATTAGTGCTTCCAAGCCTAACAATTGTTCTTTTAAGAATCTGTATACTGATTCGGTAGTCACTGCAGCAATCCTAACAACAACACCTATTCCCTGCATCAACAGATAAGTACAGACTTAGATGGTAGAAAACCAGCAGCAAGAAGAAAAGATGAAATGGAGGAAGGGAAGTCTAATGATTAAGAATGTTCACCGCTAACATTTTACCATCAAAATCAATATCACAAATTGACAAACAACTTGTTGCACCCCCAACCGAATAATTTTCAAGTAACTAAACAAGATTATATGCAAGAGGATGCCTCAAGGTCTTGTCCTAGCGTCAAAATGAATGATATTCCAAGAGTATGCAGAAAACTTGTCAAAGTTTAGCAGATTAATGCAGAACAAGGAATTGACGGTCGATAGAAACGTTATTCATAGGATAACGAACATGTCTTGGCAAGATGAATCGACATACCTTAGGGCCAAAACAGCTGCTAGATGCAATAAATGGTGGTTTGATAAAGCAGTGACCAGAGTTTAGTTTTGCATGGCCACTTAAGCCAGTGAAATGCCCTCGCAATTGCTCAGACATCATCCTTTTGACATTTTCTTGAATCTGAATCTGAATCTGCCTCAACCTTGGCCTAGAACAGAGAAATCACACGCACATATGGACATATCATGAATCTTTCAGGGCCTGACAACTAATTAGATTAAGGGAAGTTCAAAATAATAATTAAGCAAAGAGTACAGGTTTTACTCTATAATCGATTTACTATATACCCCATGAGTATTATCATTGCAGAAACTTGGTAATCTTGCATGCGTTCTGTGATATTTGTGATGCTACCTTGCTCCAGCAATACCTGCAATATTTTCAGAAACAACAGCGAAGCAAGAAATAAGTCACGAGTTTGAATTTTATAAATATCTTTAAAACACACTAAAATTATTGTCAGAAACAATACAATTTGTCAAATACTTTGGAAGACCTCAGATTTTATTATATCGATAAATTGGAAAGATGTTTATGCATTTGTTTCCTTTGTACAAATACCTAAAACAACTCTGTATATAGTTCTATAAGTCAACAGTATCAGATGGATCCATAAAACCATGTAAATTTTATGATTTGGTGACAGCAAATTGGAAAGAGTAGCAATCAGAATCTTTTGTAACAAGTGACCGAGATGAGGTGTCTAAACGGATATAAAGCGCCAGTGTGTAAATATATAAAGACTAATCTGTAACTTGCAGTAATAAGTAAAAACTTGAAGGAAATTGGAAGATTGCAATGCAAATGGATAAACTAACTAATGGTGTAATAGACTTGCATGATTTGGCAATGATTTTCCAATCTGTCAATCCAATACGAAAATGGGTTATTGACATGGAAAAATGTCTCAATATGAGTGAAATTGATTGTAAACAATAAGAATATTACAGTGTCCAGAAACAAGGGCTGCTCATCCAAGAATATGCGGTTGATGCTCTTATAAAGTTCAAAGTCCCACTTCTCTCCACTTTCATGGCGCCCACTGGTAATCCAATCAACAATTACCAGATTAGAGTCTGAAAGTACCTTGAAAACTTGTTTCTGAGAGTATCTTGCGGTTGAAAAACATGTCACTGGATCTGGAAGGACAGCCAAGAGGGCATCACTGCCAACTTTTACCTAGAACATGGGATACAATGGAAAAACATCACTTGACACTGCCCAAACACAACTATGAATTCTACAGTCTATACAACCAGAAAATGGAAGATAGTTACCTCCAAAAGTTGTTCAGAACATTTGGAATCCAGGGACTTGTAAACCTACATGAAACATATTAGCAAGGAAAGCCTTGTAACTACTGACACTGACATCGTTCCAAGACAAGAACAAATTCAAAGCAAAGTCTTTGGACAAACTTGAATACCAACAATGAAAGAAATGGAAAAGATCAACCTTGGTGGAAGCTTGAGTCGTTAGAACAGTAGTACATCCATCTCCAATCACAAGTTCACATAGTATGGAATCACCCTGCAAACTAGAACGCACATATGTGAATAATAAAAGATATCTAAACATAAATTATGAGCAACACGTACAAAACCGAAAAAGCAGAGAGACGTTAGAAGAAAGGAGCCCACAGAGACTAGGCCACCGCCATAAGTGAGGGTGTAAATCCAAACTGCATCGATTTTAGAAGAACCCACCTGGAGAACGTTGAATCCAAATAACAAGAATTATAGGAATGGTGTGTGACTTGATTCTAAATCTCAGAAATTTGTGATCAAAGATGAAACCTTTGTGGGGATAATGAATTTGAGAGGGTATTTTGAGAAGCATCTTGTGACTGTTGACTTCCGTCCAACTTTCTCCACTACCACTCTTCCTGTTTCCATCTCTCTATCTCCTTCTCTCCCTCTCCTAGTCAAAGGTCTTAACTACCCGTGCGGGTAGCTCAGTTGGTTTCTTAGGAGGGTAACTGAGGTCAAGAACTCAGGTTCGAATCTCGGCAGCGGCAGTGTGAGAGTTCATCCACTGTGGTGGCTCTTTGTGCACACCGAGTATTGGGCCGCTCTCCTGAAAAACTGGCTGAGATTAAACCATAATTTAATCCTCCAGCGGTAGTCGGATCTGCAACTAAAGGCCCTTTAAATTAGGGATCAACCTTTTGAGGTCACGTTTTTAACTTCAGCAAAGTTTTAGTTTTGCTGACACTGGCACTCCTCTTTCACCTCCATTTTTGTTTCATTGTTTTTCGCCAAGAGAATTTTATTTTTTTAAGGAAGAAGCTGGGCTTGAAACAGGCCTAAAGCCCGCATTTTAGGTTTAACCAACCAATCCACTACTCATCCCTAACCTTCCTTTCCCAGTTTAGGGCTCTTTTACATTTCCCTGTTAAAGCAGACCCATCTCTTTTGCAGTAGTTACTCGATGATATCTGGCAATCTCTGCCTGCCATTGTCGTCTCCATCTCCTTTTCTCAGTATAAAATAGCCGTCTGGCTATCCCACTCTCTCTTCACCCGTGTTTCCAACCTAAGCACAGCTCGCGGCGACGTGTCGGGATCAAATCGCGCGAAGTTCAACTCCCAACAGCTGGAACGAGGCTTACGTTTGGGCTTCCGGGGGTTCGCGTGGTCGACCGGTTGGGATTACCTCAAAAACTGCGCCTGGAGGGATTTAGACTACAGGAGACCTTTGTTGGTATTATTCTTGTTATTCTTAAAAAAAGTTAATAGGATTGTAATACCGTTTTTGGTATGTGTAATTATTTGTATCAATTTTGGTGGGGCAGAGCTTTTTTCCTAATGTGTATGTGAAAAAAAAAGGGCAGGTAGCACTGAGGGAGGTGGTGAAGACAGTAGAGAAGGAGGGAATCCTGAGTCTCTCCATTTTTCCCCAATTTCTTCATAAAATTGACCTTTGTAATTCAAGAGTTCATGCAGATACTTCTGAATGTAAGGACCCTTAAACAGGTTTATTTGATTTTCGTGTTTGTCTTTATTTTGTTCTTTGTTCAGATTTCAGGTTTTGGTCTTTGAACGAATACTTGTGTTTGCTTTTGTTAATCAAATTCTTGACAGTTCTTGAATTAAGAGTTGCCTTAATTTGAATGGTTATCGCTTCAGCTGATGTATCAAGAAATAGTCTTGTTGTTTGACACCAGTGAATTGGCTACAAAGACTTGTTTATTTGTACATTTAGTCTCCAATTTTGTCTCTGGACTATGCTTGTACAGTTCTTCTCGCTCATCTACTGCTTTTTCTTATATGTGCTCTGCCATTTTATGTTTTTGGGAATCCAGGCCAACTGCTGCTTGACGGTTAGTTCAATAGTGGGTTTTCTGTAGATTTGCTTTCTGGAATTGAAGAATAGCAGACTGCAAGTTGGAATTTTGAAATGAGATTGACGTTGAGATCAAGCAATCACTTGAGAAATGTGGTTTCTGCAAAATGTGTTCTTTCCTATATAATGCAGTTGAATTTGATTGATTCCAATGCATTAGTTGCTCGAACCTATGCCCAACCTGCAAGGAAAGTGGAGGAGGAAGGGCCTGAGGAGGTTGAAATTGATCAGAGAAGGCTTCCTGCTGATTATGATCCAGCAACTTTCGATCCGGCTGAGCACCGTAGTCCTCCAACAGAACGTGTTTTCAGGTTGGTTGATGAAATTGCAGGGCTGACGTTGACGGAAGTTGCCGAACTGAGTTCTATTATAATGAAGAAGAAGGGAATGACAGAACCGCCTGTTATAGGGGTTATGAAACCCGGTGCTGGTGGGTTTGCTGCTATGGCAATGAATGCTCCTGCTGCAGCTTCCAAGGAAGAGAAGAAACCAGAGAAGACAGTATTTGAACTGAAACTGGAATCTTTTGAAGCAGCTTCAAAGATCAAAGTAATCAAGGAGGTTAGGAGTTTCACTGATTTGGGTCTTAAGGAAGCAAAAGATTTGGTGGAGAAGACACCAGCAATACTGAAGAAAGGAGTATCAAAGGAAGAGGCAGAGAATATTATTGAGAAGATGAAGGTTGTTGGAGCCAAAGTTGTCATGGAATGACTGGAAGCTACTGAAGTTAGATATGTGGTTCGGCTGTGGGGTTTTCTACATGGCACTCGATTCATGGAGAGAGCAATGTTTTGTATTCAGATATTTGTTTCTGTTGCATGATTTTGAAAGGAAAAACAGGAATATCTCAGATGATTGCATACTTCTTTCGATATTGCTTCTGAGATGTTATAAAGCTTTGGTAGGGGAATCTACCAACCACTTCTCTGTTATTTTGTTTTTGAAAAATCGACATCTTGCTATGCAAATTGTTTGTGGCACTAATTTACTGAAAGCTCTCTTGCAAAACAGTACCGATAACAAAATATAATCACATACTGAAGGTTACAGGTTACTGTTCCATTACTCGACCACTTGGAGCAAAACAATGACGATAAATCTGAATCCAGGATTCCATGTTACTTGGCATTCTAGCAACACTTAGATTGATCCTCCCTTCTTATATCCATGTTTTGCTCTCTATAATAATACCTTGAGCTAGTTTATAGGAGTGTGTTCAGGTTCAAGAATCTGAGGGCACCACGAATTATTCCGAAGCTCTTATTGTCTCAGCAGCCATTTTAAGACAAGTTTAAGACGAAGAACCAAATCAAGTATTGTAAATGAGATTTAGCTTCCATGGATACGGTGTGGTAAGCTGTTATGGTTGGTGACTTAAAAACATGAGCTGTATCAATCCACGAAGAAATAAAAAGGGTGAAGATGGAAATTCATCTTTGAGCGACTTGTGTGCAAAATTATAAAAGTAGAGGGAGGCTTGTGCGATATACCTGGAACATGACATGAGACTAAAAATATCATCCTTCTATCTGCTAAGCTCCTGTACGTGAAGAGAGACCTACGGTGGCGGTCTCTGGATACTTTAGTTAGTGAAATCCTTGTAAATACGATGTTGGCTATCTCTCAAACAAAACCACCAACAACGTATCTTCCTGTTTCGGACTGGGCAAACGCCAAGTCTCGACGGAATTTCCCAAAAGTTCTGAGCTTGAGGGCATCGCTCTCCAACTCCAACTCCAACTCCAACTTCCCTCTCGCAAGCAGAATCATGGTTCGAAGTAAAATAACTCTCTCTCTCTCTCTCTCACTTACTGTTATCCTGTTTTTGAGTATAATCCGTGATTTCCCAGTTCTTGTTGTTGGTTGTTATCCTTCATCTTAGTGATTCCAAGCCTTAAATCACGAAAAAGGTCGCAAATTTGAGGAATTAAGAAGATGCTTAAAGGTGGGCATGGAGTTATCGCTTTTGTTGATTGGTCTTAGGACCATGAAACTCTCTACTGCTCTCGCTAACCTCACCTTCTTGAAGGGTGCAGCTTGAAGCTGTCTGTCTCTGCGTACGTTATTGTCGCAGAGACACGCATTCATAGCACACACATAGAATTGAGAAAATGTGCAATAGCAAATTATTGTTGCATTTCTTGTATGAGCTTTGAGTGAGATTAAGAATAAAGTTCCTGTGTTCTTTTGAGACCATTGATCTAAACCACTTTGCACTTACCATGCTTGAATCCATATATATGCCTTTTTTCTGCTCAACTTTTGGTAGAGTTTTATCCTAACGCTTATTATGGATTTGACTTGCAGATTTAGAATATTCTATCAACGAAAATAGTTTGCTCAAGGAATTCTCGAACTTTGGAGAAGTGGCTGAAGGTAATAACATCAATTTTCACTTGCTATTCTTGAAACTGGATCTGAATGGATGTTACTTTTTCACTTTCATTAAAGGCTCTATCTTTATACATATTAGTTTCACTAAAGCCTCGGATCTTGTTTCTAAATAACCCAACTATGGCAGTAAAGCTTGTAAAGGATGAAACCACAGCAAGGCCCAAAGCTTATGCGTTTATTCAGTATACTTCTCAAGATGATGCCATTCTTGCCTTGGAGAATATGGATGGCAGGGTCAGATATGTTCCTGATATTGCCTTTGTTTCCAGGATTTTATTGACAAAGAAAACTCATGTTTGGTTTTGGATATTTGATCATCAGGTGGTTGATGGCAGATTGATTTATGTTGAACTTGCCAGACCTCAGAAAAATGGTGTAAGACAGTATCCAATAGCCTCTGGACCCCCAAAGAATAAGAAAAAGCCGCATTCACGAGAACAGGATGAGATTGCAGATTGCTGGTACTGATCATACTGGATATTCTATTTGCTAGTTTGTTTTGAACAAATGGAGGAGCAGAGGTGGTGAATTAAGGAAGATTCCAGATTGAACACAATGATTCGAGTGGAAGTTCTGTTCGAACAATGCCAACAGTAACACACTTGATCTTGAATACATTAAACTACTTACTATTATCCCCCAATTGAATCTTGTCAAATGCAGTAGGATTGTTATAAATTCTGTATTTTGTTTGTATTTATCAACCTAAACCATGTGTGGAGTTTTCTTGCTTGAATTCAAATTTATGACCATCTTCTGCTTCCATTTGGACTCAAGTTTTGATGGATTCAAGTTGAATGGATGTGGAATTTCTTCATCTCCTCATCTCCACTGGTTACTGTAATGTCTGGTCTTCAACATATACATATATCTCAAAGGCCAAAACAGAGTAACTATTATTAGGTAAATCATTAGTATTATTTTGGTTGCTAAGGTGCACTCACGCTTTGCTTTTAAGCAAAATTGTCACTCTTTCCGAAAATCCAGACTTTAATCTTTGAAAATTGTTATTCTGGATGTTTTGACAATCCAATAGGCAATGTAGAGCTTCATGGCCAAGTTTCTGAAAAGGAAATCTTTTGAAAGATTTAGAGTTTCTTTCTTGATAAATTAAAGATCCAGACTTTGCATCTTTATCAAACTTCACAAAGATTGACAGAGAAAGTGTACAGTTGGAAGACAGATCTCTACACTTTCCAAGGGGAATTTATGGTAATCAAAAGTTCAGTGAATCTGCCTTGTAAATCAGATTTTCAGTTCAGCCATTGCTTGAAGAAGTGCTCAAATGCTCAACGTGTGTTAGCTCTGAGAAAAAGGAAGAAGATAGGTTTCTATAATGTTTTATAGGTTATTTTAGGCAACAATACGATGAAATGAGACTTAAAATGTTTAATCTGCTTTCTGATATAATTTAATGTGCTTTGCTTGATTACTAAACATGGTCAGGTTGTTAACTGTAAGCTGAAGATTGTAACTTAAAGGAAGGTCAATTTGTTTCCTGATCTTTATTTCTCTGTGTTTCTGCAACAATTCTGAACCAAAAAAAAAAAACAACAACAACAACAGTCGTGTCATAGACTGGTATGTGTTCTCCTCCATTTCCTAAGCGCCTTTGAATGATCATACCAACAACTATCTCAGAGTTCATTGAATGCAAAAGGAGAAAAAACTTCAAAATCCAACAATTCCAATCATATTTTACTGCTCAACAGTCACTGATACTGTGGCGTCAATAGCTTCACTGCTTTCCACAACGATCTTGTTATCTGATATACTGGTCACTGCATGCATTACATATCCTGCAGTGTGGACTGAGTACTGAAAATGCTCAATCCTGTTGGGAAAAACCAATTCAGAAGAAAAATCAGCTTCCCATTTACACCCTTTTCCTCTCACTGTCAGTTTCCCCACCGTAGATTTCATTTGCATGTTCTTGGCATTGTTCCTGTCTATCACCACTTGATCAATGCTCCTAAATTGCCCATCTAATTCTACTATTGGAACATTACCTGTAGCAAGTCCACTGAAAATGTTATCCACAATATTTATCCTGGAAATCTGACCGTTAATCGACTTCAACACAATATTGGCACCAGCGAAGAACAAGCCATTAGTTACAGATACTTGAAGTGGATCTTCGATGACTATGGAATTGTAGTCCAGGTAACAGCCATTGATTCTGTTCAGAGATCCTCCAGCCTTCACTAAAATTCCCACCCCACCGAACTTTGTTGCCTTGTTGTAACAATGTGCCCCTGTCACCACGTTGGCCTGACCTCTTATCAGAATTCCAATGGCGCCTGAGAAGACAACAACATCGGAGACGGCATTGTCATTGCTTGCAAGGTCAATGCCTGTTCCTGAGAAGTCCTTCTCGTCTTTGTTCCCTCCAACAGTTTCGTGCTCACCAAAGAAGCAGCTTGATATGAAAGCCTCGTGGCCACGTCGAACCAGGATTCCTTGAGTAGTGAAATGGATAAAATAGCAGTTGTTGATCCGGATTCTGGCCGAGTCAATAACAAAGATTCCACCTCCGCGAAAACTTGAGTCAAACAGGATATCCCTGAATGTGATAGCTTCATAGTTTATACTATCCTGGATGTTTTGTTCATGGTTCAACTTATCATCAGACTTCTTGTCGGAGGCTTTTATTTCTTCAGGAAGGTGAGAATGTGGAGACCAGAGCTCAATTAGATGTCGGTCTCCGGGAAATGTGTCTGATGCTCGGAAAGTCCCTGCTTTCACCTGACATATCAACCAATTCTTACCAATTATCTTCAGCTCTTGTTTAAAACATTCATCGATTCAGGGAAAAGAGATTACCTGACGCTTTTTCTTTTCAAGCTTTAACAAAAGTTTCAAAATATTGACTAAAGGTTCAAGCACACTTATGCCGACTTATTGAAAACAAATTTGACTTTAAGTGCTCTTAACAGGGCTTTTTCTTTCCAATGTACTTGATCATTGGCATAATTTTCGGACGAAAGCTGCAAATTATACAGATCTATACATATTTTTCTACTATCATTATTTGAACCTAAGATCCTGCAATGAGACTAACCAAAACATTGCCTCCACCAATTGCGGGGAACTGTATTGGCTTGCTGATCTTATATTCTCCACCTTGAAGATCGATCACAACTCCACCCAAGTTATTGACTCCTGGAAGAAGAAGATGATGAATCATCCCTTCACCACTTTGCACTTCAAAAGCATCATTCAAGGCGTTGAGTATTGCTTCAGTACTATCTTGTTGCCCACTTGGATCTGCTCCATATGCAATTGGATAAAAGACTCTTCCGTCCTGCAAAAACACACACAATCAAGTTTCAGACACGACCGTATGACCAGACCAGACCAGACACCAACTATGCACCTGTCTCTCTTACCTGCTTGAAAGCTTGAAGGGACCGTACTTGTTCAAGTCCAGCTCTTCCTCGAAGCCTGGCTCCAAATTCCAACAGCTTCTGTTGTCTAGTGGAACAACTACATTCTCGTACCACAGCTAATACTGATAACAATTCAAGTACGAACGATACTAGGAATCCTCTCATTGTCTTCTAACTGCCTAATCCTTCACAGGTAGATTAGGAAGATGATATTATACAAATTGGCATTGACATGCATGAATATTGAAAATAAATAGCAGATTACTACAGGTTAAAAATAGGAAATTATATGCATATATGACCTGTTCTGATTGTTCTCGTGACAATCGTAATGCTGAAAATGGAAATTTAATAACTCTGGCCAATGACTTTTAGTACAAGATTTGTACTTTTATTATAATATCAAAAAATTAAAAAGTAAAAGCTTACTGATTTACTTTCCCCGTCTGCAAGGAAACATCCGAGCCTCGGCGAATAATTCCATTATAAAAGTCATTGATCCGTTAAACTGAAGTTCGTACAAGTTACGATTGATATATCAATTACGTGGATGAGATGAGACCTCCATGACTGGCACAAGCAGACAGCTGGTACTTGGTCTTAGAATTTTGATTTCTTTAAGGTACATGGAATTCTAGATTAGGTATGATGTTTGAATTTCAAGAGTGTTGACTCGTGTTTTTCAGATTTGTAAAAGTTGAGTAACCCTCTGTTTGGTTGGACACAGTAAAACTTTTTTTTTTTTTTTTGTAAATCCTTTCGAAAAGAAATTTTTTTAGAAGTTAGTTTACTGTTTAACTGTTATTTAAAAAAGAACTTTTTTAAAAGAACTTTTTTAAAAGAACTTCAGATAGTAAACTATTTGGTAACATAAAAATAAAAAGTACTTTTAATTTTAACTATATTTTATTTTATAATAAAAATTATTTATGCATATAAATATTATTTAAAGTATATTAAACAATATGTAAAGAACAATAAATTAATTATTATATAATTTTAAACCATATGAAACATAAATAAAAATACATCTAACCAAATCTTTTATATGGATTATAACATAAATAAAAATAATATTAAAAATAAATATTAAAACATATAAAAAAGTCAAATATTATTATATAATTCTCAAAATAAACGTGAAGATAAGTTTGTGAGTATTGTAAAAATTATATGTAAAATATAAGGATAAAAGAGACTAAAAAATAAGCTCATTAATTAATTTGAAAAAATTATTAAATATAAGAATAAAAAAGACTAAAAAATAAGAGGTGAAGAAAACTCAGGCACCACGCTTACAAAATTTGACGAGGGCATGTGAATATGGTAACTAATCTTCAACGATTGTAAAGAAAGATCATAAGAATTTAACATCATAAGTACACGCATCACCATATATTATTAAGTTGGTACGTAGCTCCTGCCATACATATGATGTACTCAAGAAGACGATTAAAAGTATAAGTTATATATAGTTATATTTACTATATAAAGACTTACGAGACTTGGAAGCACTCGTTCTCTTTGATTACCAATTACCAGCAATTCCCCCTACAGTATGCAACAGTAAAAATAAAGGAAAATTAATTAATTAATTCAATAATATAAAAATAAAAGGGAGATAATTTATTGTAAATGTAAACTTTAGATAATTTTGGATTCCTAAAAATCGAGGTGATTTCCCATTTCTTAAAGCTGTCTGCAATAGGATATATTATATAGCAGAAGTCTAATTATTAGTTCCTTCAATAACAAAAACAACAATTTAATAAAAATCTCACTAATATATAAAATTAAAAATATTTAAACCATGTTTGACAATCAGCTGATTCTATCAGCTATTAACTGATAGTTGATTCTATCAGCTGATGTGATTAGCAGACAACAGTGGTTATTTATTAAAGATATTTAATAAAATTAGTTATTTAGGATTAATTGTTTATGTATAAAATGACAAATGAAGACATAACTTAAAAAATTATAAGAATATAAATATTATTTTGTTGAATATTTTTATAAGATTTTAAATTTTAGATATTTAATTTTACGTAAATTAAATTTATAACTCTAATATAAAGATAGGATATATAATAAATAACACAACAACAACGGTAATAATAATAATAATAATAATAATAATAATAATAATAATAATAATAATAATAATAATAATTCTTTAAAAATTGAAAAACTAAAACGTGCGTGTAGTGGACTAAAACACAACAGTCTATTAGCTAAACAACAATGTGAATTAAGTGATACGCATAACAGCCAAAACACAACACAAGAAGGAAGAAAACGCTGGCAAAAAACATACGCGTTAAACGGGAACAATATGCATGACTCGGCTAAATAATTCGTCACATCAAGCAACAATTGGTTGAGAGTACAATTGTCTTTGCGGAAGATGAATATTAGCTGATAAGTTAAAACGCTACTCTCTGAGTGGTTTTTCAAAAAATAGTTTGTTGGGTTAAATCAGCCAACTCAATCAATTTCTAATGAAACAAATTTGACGTAATCAAATAACTAATACTCTTTAATCAACTAAAATATAGCTTCAAAGCTATTTACCGAACATCCCCTTAATAGTATAGTAATATAACATTGCTATTAATTAATAAAAAGATTGTTTCCCAAAAATGCTAATTGGTTTCTCGGTATCTTCCATTATGTTGAAATATGCATTACTTCCTTACCATGTTAACTGTTTCAGGCTGAGTAGATCCATTAATGTCCATGACTCGATTTTCTATGCCCTGGGAGTTAGCTAACTAGGTTTTGATTTTAGCTTTATAAAAGCAAGCTTTAATACTAGAATTAGCTCACACTTTTCCTTTTAAACATAAATGCTACTTTACTCGAATTGTTATTAAACTCGACACTTTTTCCACCAACTACTTTTCAACATCTAAACCATACTTTAAAAGTAAACGAAAGTTCGGTTCAATTTGTAAGAATTCATATGGGCCCCGTCATGTTAACAAATGGACCTATAAACAAAAGTTAGGTTCAATTTGTAAGAATTCATGTTGATTGCATGCAATATATTATTTTAAAATATTCTTAAGATATTCATGTTGATTGCATGCAATATATTATTATAATGGAATTGTGGAATTTCATACGGGATTTGTGTAAAATTTCTCACATTCAATATGAGACATGAGATTTAAGAAATTATATGCTTATGGTACGTAATTAATAATCGACATCTAATTAAGTATATTTACGTGTTTTAATTGAATATAAAGTTATTCTTAAACTAACTTAGTCTTGAATTATAATTGATAGTATCACTATAATACTTCAAAAACAATAAGGATAAATCGAATCATCCATGGTAGAGATTGTGAATAAGAGTGACTCTTTAAATTTTCTTAGATCTATACCAAAAGTTCATATTTACATTCAAAATATTTTTCTTTTTGAAGCAATTATGTATATATATATTCATAAAATAATTATTCGAAAACTTCTCTATTAATTAAAAATAAAACTGCACATATACTAGACGTCTTCAATATTGGTGTTGTTCCAAAACTTGCAACATCTCTCTTTCTTTAGCTTGTGTCTCACGTTGAAAAAATAAGAAAGTTTCACCTAGTTTATATCTTTGAATTAAGTCTCTTGAAAAGGGTATAAATACCACATACACACATGCGCATCACCCTGCGATGAGTTCACTTTAAATTACTAGTCTTAGAAAAATAATTAATAATTATGTGCTATAAATTTTTATATCTTTTTTTTCTCAGATTTCATTTTTTATATAGGATTTTAACACTTATATTATATAAGATGTCACTGAAATACACTTATATTATATAAGATGTCCCACTAAATATAACAAACTAATAAGGGAACATAAATTATTGCATAGTGCTCTTCTTACCAATATGTGACAAAAACAAGCTAATAAGATACTACCCCATGATTGTAAATGTTTTAAAAATATTTATTATAAGAGATTTCTTAAAAGTGAATAACACATTATTTTAGGGAGTGTTTGTTTTTATTTTTATTTTTAGTTTTTGTTTTCAAATTCATAAAAAATATTGTTTATTTCAATTTGTAGTTTCTATTTTTTGTTTTGGTTTCTTCTAGTTTTCAAAAATTATGAAAATCGTAAAAAGTAATTTTTGTTTCCTATTTTTATTTTTTTTCCACAATCTGATTTACTATCATCTAAATATATATTATTTAATTATTTAATAAAAATTATAAATAATTTAATTTAACATTATATTTATATATTTAATAAATTAAAATTAATTATCAATAAAATTATGAATAATTTTATTTATTTAATTTGTATAATTAAATTATATATAAATATTCAAATAAAAATTAATTTAATAATTAAATTATATTTCAAATAAATATTAATTTATAAATTATTTATTTTATTAAAATAACATAATTTTATTAATAATTTGTTAATA
>JANZLC010000003.1:29454720-29465482 GCA_026413385.1 Erythroxylum gracilipes
TTTATTATTAAGATTTTTGAAAGCATGGTTGATGTAAACAGTAAACTAGTAAAGTATACAGTACAACTGTATAATATGAACTATTTTGCAATTTTTAAAAATTTTAGGGACTATTTCATAAATTTAAAAAATTTCCTGAAACGGTACCCGGTACCAACTGGTACCGGTACAGTTCCATTCTAGAACTCAATCCGGTATCAAGCCCGGTACGGTATTCATAACATTGTCCACAGTCACTAAATTTCTCTTAAAGCTCAGGGAATTTATAGCTAAGGAAATAAATTGTAACATCCCATCCCTGATGGGAAAGGTAGAATGGTAATTTTGACAAAGGGTTAAGAGGGTTTAGGATTTATTTTGAAATATTCATGCATACCTGATATGTAAATAGTGAAATTGCACATGAAAATGACTGTACATGCATAAGTTGTGATTTTATATTGATGCTTTATTATTATGATGCAATGTGGAGTATAGTGGTGTTTGTTCGTAGTTCTTTCTTATCGAAGGATGTGTACTGGAATGACCTGCGGGCGTCCCGGTGTGTACCCTATGGTAAGGGGGCGCTACATAAAGCATGCGATAGGAAGTAGGGAATAAACTAGCTTTTGGTTTGACAATTTGACATAAATTAGCCCTTTATACCTTCAGCTCTTCTTTTCCTCCATTCAATTGGTAATCCCAATCGATGCTAAAACAAATGTGGTAATAAGGAAGACCCAAAAGAGTTGTCCTCATTGAGGGGTGGCTCCACTTATTGCTGAATTCCCTAGCTATTGTCGTAACCCTTCTAAATTAAGAACTTCTCTAACTCCTCTTGTGATTTCTTTTTAATCCTTTAACTTAAGAAGTTCCTTGGGCTAAATTTGTTTTGGTTTTAGGATCATGTGCCTAAGTTCTCTTTTATGTTATGGATGACTATTAGAAATAACCTTATGAACTCAGAAAAAATGACTTGGATTAACTTCTCTCATTGTATTCTATACTTAGAAGCTCCTAAGACTATGTACGGTATATTTTTCTCATGTCCATACTCTCATCTTAATTGGAAGTGCATATTGGAATGATGTTGCCTACATTATCATCCATGTTCTTAGGAGAAAATTGTCCAATGAGCCTTGAGAGTTAAATAAAGTAATTCTATTAGCTTTAGGATCTTTAAGCTATGTTTCAATAATGGTTTTTATGAGATTTGGAGAAAAATATTTGTAGAAGATTCCTAAATTCTAAGCAAGAACCTTAAACATTAAGCAAAATAATGTATGCTAGATTGAGGGAGTTATTGGTTGCTAAAAGCCTTCATGATTACTGTGGTAAAGTGTGTAAAGAAAGATGGACTGCTATAGAGTTTGAGGAACTAATTAGATTGGAAAAACAATGAGTTTAATCTCAAGCTGCTTCTTCAGATGCTATGGAGACCCAAGGATACCTTCTTTAAGGAATTTATTAAATATTTGGTTGATCATAGTTGCAACTTATGCAAAAGTGTAAGAGTATATAAAAACATTAAATAGAGGAGCTATCCCCCATCTATAGAAACTAGAAATGGAACTAGAAGAAGAAGTTTCAAGGTTAAACCTATAGGAAGCTTAATTTCCTTCTTTGTGATTCATGTATTACAATCATCCTCAAGTGGAATTCTAGTCTTTATAGCTAGTAAACTTCTGAATTAAATACTAAAGTTATTCACCTAATGCTAAAATCTACTCCACAAACACTAGTTACACCAAGTTCTTCATCTCATCCTCGAGTTCTATCTGAAACACAAATACTAGTTACACTAAGTTCTCCATCTTCATCCTCGAGTTCTATCTGAAACATAAAGGTAAAGGTAAGATCATAACCAACAGTGGAACATTTAAAGGATAATGCAAGATAAATATAATGAAAAGAAGAGGGAAGTAACGAGTCTCTTCTAGTACACCTATATGGAAGGTGTCATTTACATGATCTAGATGCTATTGGCTACAACGATGAGTTATGTCTCTCAAACATATGAGTTCCTAATTGAATGCATTTACAAGTATTACATGGTGATGGTTTAATGATGTAATAGTCAAGTTAGTAAGGACTATTGTTGTTAGATACTTTATTTCCAAAATTCTAAGCTTGTATTGTATGTTTTGACCATAGGCTTTAGAGGTATTTTCCAAAATAAACTTTGTAGCGCTTCCGTTGGTCTATACTAATCTAATCTTTGCCTTTTTTATAAAAAATAAAATAATGAACTAACCTATTAATTAAAAAAGAAATCAATATGCTATTATAACGTTAAATTTTAGAATAAATCAGAAGTTGAATAAAGCATTTACAAAAGTCTTGATACAAAACTGAACTTCGGACAAAAGTAGAAAAATCTAATTAGATCCTCTAACTTGTTGTCATTTTTTCACTTAAATTTTGTTCACGTCTTTTTAATATTAAAATCTCTCTAATTTAGTTGATCACCCCTTGGAAAAATGGTTGAATATTTTTGTTGATTGACTTTAAAGATTCTCTTATTTCTTTTCCTTTATACAACATATACAGAGTAGTTAAAACCTAGTTTAAAAGTTTGAGAAAATTTTCCTTTTTTAGGCCTTTCAAATCGCATGGCCATTTTACAAGTTCATCCTAATTATATTTTTCATATGATATATTGTAAAAGACTTAGGCTTTTGTCTATAAACTAGAATAATAATGGAAATTAAAAAAGATAAACAACTTATAGTTTCATCTTTATGGTTACAAAGAGAGCAATAAGAGTTAATAAATACTCCAAATATTATCTTATACTTGGTTCTTAGTATTCCTTTCATAGCAAGTTAAAGGATGTATAAACTTTAGGTGAAATTTTCGAGCCCCCAAAATATTACATGCCATAACACCTTGAGATAAGATCCCATAAGAATTTTCATTCATTATCTACTGATGAATTAATGCTAATGATGGTAAAGTCACTTGAATGAGTCTTCTTGCTTTAAATTAGGATAGTAATTTGATATATTATTGATTATTAAGGAGAAATCTCCAGAGAGATGTTTTAGCCACTGCCACATGTTCCCTTCAATCATAACCTCTTCTTTGGAGCTTTAAAAAATTATAGCTTTCAAAGAGTTAAATTGTAGTAGCTTATATAAAGGCCTAACTTGATTCTAATTTTCAAACTAAAGGAAGTATTTTTTATCATTACCAATTTTAAATTAAAGGAAATTCTATACCTAGTCCTTTATATTTAATATTTTCTTAAGAGTTCAAGATATGTTGGCTTTGGATTTGATTTTCCAAAATTTTCTCCCCTTAGGAAAGTGTGAGTGCATCCAATACCTATAGGGACTCCTTGTTTATATAGAGCTTCCATATTATCTTGACTAATACCATGATATTCATGGTTCTTATAGGTTTGATTTCCATTTTACATTGGTTATTTGGCAAGTAGACATCTACCTATTTAACCTTTATCCCTATTACTGTGTTTCCTTTTTCAATTTACAAAAAGTTTTAATAACCCTCTCTATTGTTTTCTTGAAGTTACTAGGTAAAGACAATATTAAGCTCTAATATATGTGAAAATTATGAAAATTATGCAAGACTACAATTACTAATTAAATCTTTCCCCCAAAATAACTTGTTATTCTAATAGCCAATTCACTTTTATATGGAATCAAGAAGAGGTTGCAATCTCTAGATGTTAATCTTATAAATGTGATAAAAACACCTTAGCACTTAAATGGAAGTTGACCAATTTGAATCTCTAGTTAAAATGTAAAAGCTACTTTTATGTATATTAATGGTGAAGCTTGATAGCTTTTTGAATTCTTTTAAGTAATTTAAAAAACTTGAATTGACTGGTGGAGAAGAGAGTGGTACAGGTAGTGGAAGAGAAATAACAGAGGGAGAAGATGTGGAGAATGTAGCAAAGGGGAAAATAGTTTCAAGAAAGCGGACATGGTATGAGATGTGAATTTTGGAGGTGATAGGGTCAAAATAGCGGTAGCCTTTGTATTGTAAAGAATACCCAATAAATACACACTACGAGGACTTAGGAGAGAGTTTGTCCACACGTTGAGCCCCAAGGAAAGGAAAACAAGCACACCCAAACACACGAAGGTGAGAGAGATCAGGTGGGGTGAGGAAAAGAGTTTCATGTGGGGATTTTTGATAAAGGATAGGTGTGGGAAAAAGATTGATGAGATAGGTGGCAGTAGAAAAAGCATCGAACCAGAATGACTTGGGTTAAGAGGCATGAAGAAGAATAGTAAGGCCAGTTTTAGTTATGTGACGAATTTTACGTTCAGCAAGGCCATTTTATTGTGGAGTATGAGGACACGAAATGCGGTAAGAGATGCCATGTGTGGTTAAAAAGGTAGCAAAGGGACCTTTGATGAGTTAAAGAGCTCCATCGCCTTGGAAAGATTTAATAGTTGATGAAAAAAAGGTTTTCAGTTGTAGTTTTGAAAATTTGGAATTGAGAAAGTGCTTGACTTTTGTGAGTTAAAGGAAAAATCCATGTGTAGCGACTAAAATCATCAATGAAAAGAATGAAATAGTGGTAACCAGAAATTGAGAGAGATGGAGAGGGACCCCAAATATCACAATGAACAAGTTGTAAAGGCATAGTAGAAACACGAGATGATAATTGAAAAGGAAGACGAGTGCTTTTTCCTAATAAACAGGAAGTACAATTATTGGGTACATTTGAGGACAATTTGAATGGGAGAGACAATCTGGAAGTATGGCGGAGCACGGATGACCTAGACATTGATGCCATAGATTGAGTGCAGTGGAAACAGCTTGGAGAGCAATTGGATTTTGAAAACGAAGTGGTATCTTCATGGGATAAAGATTATTGTGGATGGACCCCACGAATATTAGTGTCATGGTGTTGAGATCCTTCACAATGTAACCAAATGGGTTAAATTCAATAAGACAAGAGTTATCTTTAACAAATTTAGCTACAGAAAGTAAATTAGTGGTAAGATTGAGAACAATTAAGACATTGTGTAGATGAAGAGGACGTGTTGGAGTGGTTAAGGTGACATTACCGGTGGAGGAGATGGGAAGGGTTTGTCCATTACCAACAATCACTTGATGGGGACAGCTGTATGGAGTTTTAGAGTCAACAAGGTGAGAATCCGATGTCATATGATTGGTGGCACCAATGTCAGGAAGCCATTCGGCGAGAGTATTAGAGGTGAAAGTGGAGGGATTTGGTGGTTCTCGGATATTTAAGGCAGTAAAGGCAGTGGAAAGGTGTTTATGGTCAGGTGGAGGGTGGAGAGGATGATTCGGGATTTGGAGTATCTGTACCGACAATGGGCCGCAACTGGCCCCATTTCCAGCAAATTTGACATTGGATTGGGGGTTTATTTGAGTGATTGGGCCTGGAAGAATGATAATTGGGCTGGGGATTAAAAGGGTAGGCTTGTGGGCTGTGGTTATAAGGTGGTGTGGGCTGAAAGGCAGGGACATGATCTGTTGGGCCAGATGAAAATTGGCGCGGCCCAGGTTAATAAGAGAAGGGTATCGGCCCATGGGAGGAGGAGAAAGATGCGTGGCCTTTAGGGTTAAATCGACGCCCTCCTCCTTTGCCTCGATTGTCGCCGTGAGGGCCGTGTCCAGTGAGGGAGCTGAGTGAAAGGATAACAAACGCTACTCGTGGATAAGAAGCTTGGCCCGGAGTTCACCGAAGGATAGAATGGACTCGCGATGTTCCACCTCCGTGATGAAGGACTCAAAATCTACAGATAAACCATTCAAGGTAAAAAGAATGAGGTCAGAATCAGGTATTTTATCACCTATAGCTGCTAATTCGTCTGCTGTTGTTGAGATTGTCACAAGATAGTCGGTAATGGATTTCGATCCTTTTTGAATGGTGTGCAGTTTTCGTCGGAGCAGAGAACGTTGGGAGCTCGATTGTTGCATGAAATGTTGCTCGAGATTGATCCAGAGGTCACGGGCTGTGGTATAGCCAATGGCAAGGCGAGCAATGAAGGTGGAAAGCGAGGCAGTGAGGAAGCAGTAGATCAGTCGATCAAATTTTTGCCATTTGAGGTGTTCCGAAGGTTCAGTATCAGACGGTGGTGAGATTGATCCATCAACATAGCCAATGAGATCAGAGGTGACGAGAATTGCATTGGTTGCGCCAGATGAGGTAATTGGAATCATCTAATTTTGTGGTTAAAAAATTGGTAATCTGGTTGAATGGTAGTGTTGGTGAATTGAGATCTGTCATTGAAGTGTGTTTGAGATGGTCTAGATCGAAAATAAAAGGATGTTAAGTGTTTGTTGTTTCGGTGTGAAGGTGCTGGTTTGTATCTAGGTTAGGTGTTTGACAAAATGATTTGTTGGCTTGGATATGTGGGTTGGTAATAAGACTAGTGTATCGGCTCTGATACCATGAAAGAACAGAAGAAGTAAAATGTTTGAAAATGGAATTGTATTGTATTGCTTGCATGATCATGAGTGACTTTAAACTGTATTTGTACATGTATATGATATCTACAAAGATAACAAAGATCATAAGATAAACTCAAATAAAATCAGATACAATAAAATCAAATACATTTGAAATGAAATCAGATAATTGTTGTTGGGATTGCATGAGGATTGACATATATCTGCATATGTTATCAAAGGTAATTACCATCTTCAAGATGTATAGTTGCACCTCCAAGATTGGTGATTCCTTGAAGCAAGACCCCTTCGTTAGGACAGTTAACAGCATCTGCTACTGCTTTAACAAGCGCTTCTGTGCTTTCCAATTTTCCAGATGGATCTTCCCCATAAGATGTCACGTTGTACACACTTCCACGAGATAGAGGTATCTGAAGCATCACCAACACCAAGCCATGATTTTGATGTCATCAGTCTTGTTTCTATGCTTTTCTCTTTGGTGGGTAGGAGTGAAACTTGATAAAGAAAAGAAAGAGCCAGAAGTTACATCTGATGTCGGAGACGAAGACGGAGATGGATATGGAGTCAAAGAAGCTCATCCACGGCGAGTTAAAAAGGAGCTGAAAGCTTGCATTTTTCTCATCTGATCATGATAGTTACCACTAGAATACCGACCAAAACCTGAGCTTTCTACATCCACACGTGTACTCAGGACCAAACTGCCCAATCCCATCAACATGAAAAAGACTAATTCTAAGATAATTAGTTACTTATCAAATATTATAATTCTAAAACCTTGTACCTTATCTATATCATTCCTGATATTAGCTTGATTTCCTCTAAATAGTTATCCAATGTGGATTATAGTGAATCTATACCAGTAGGTATCTAAATATATTCGATCATCATAGTTTCCACGTGGAAACTAAAGCAATTTTAAGTATAAAAAAAAGGCTAAAGATAAGTACATGATGTATATTAAATAATAGGGTAAAAAACTTACACTTAATTTTAAACTTTTTTAATATTTAATATTTTTAATTTTTTCTAACTTATAGTTTTCTAGAAAAATTCTTTTATCTTAAATGTATATTAAAAAATAACAATGCAATATAAAAATAAATTAATAAAATATTATTTACATAATAATTCAAATCCAACTGATTAAATTTAATTTAAAATAATAATTCATTGTAATTATTTTAAAATATTAAATTAAATCAAATTTAATTAGTTCAAATCAGGTTCAAGACTTCAGTTAAATTATTGTATTATGATATTTAATTAGTACATATTTATACTGACATATTTTTTAACCGAAGTTTAAGAAAAAAAGTTTTACTAAAAAGTCAAAATAAATGTATTTTGTTCATACTCTATATTTTCTTTTTTTAAACAAATATTTATTTCTAAATTAACGTATTAACTTGTTATATTTTCTCAAGTAAGTGTAAATGCAATCATATGGTTTTCTAAAAAAGAAGGAAAACAAAGTTATCTAGCCCCTTGAAATGTGGTTCCTTTGCATTACATGAATGATGCATAATGTTTCAAGCATAAGATGTGGAAATAAAACATGGTGATAAAATAGAAATCCTAAGCAAGAATTTAGGGTTTGTTTGGTTTAACTATGATTTAATATTCTATTTCTGTTTTTAAATTCAGTAAAAATTAATTAATTGAAAATTTAATGTTTGGATTTAATGTTAGTTTTTTTTATGAAAACTATAAATTTGATATTGATCAATTATTGTAATTATAAATTCGTGATCATTCAATTGATTTCAAAATTATTATGTACTTAACATATTGATTATGATTATCAATTTTAATCATAACATAATTATTCAATATAAATTATATAAGCATCCAATAATTATTATTCATATAAGTTTAGTGAACTTTTCTTCCATAATTTATTATTGAAAATAATTTCACTATGATGACTATAGTTTGTATTGATACTTAATATTAAATAATTGAATAATATTTATTTAATAAATGATAAAATCATATTATAGTTAGGATAAGACTTCCCTTTCAAAAACTCATACTGATTTTCCGACAGCTTTAGGATTTGTTGTTAAAAGACTAACGGTTTGGTACTTCTTTTTCCAAAAGGTAATCCTAAACCCAAAATGATTATCTTTTAACTATAATTGCACCCAAAAAAACTACCTTTTCTTTGCATATCTCTTCAGCAAGTCCATGGCGATCAACATGAATAACGCAGTGATGTTGCCGAGATCACTTGGAGGCTTTCTTTCTGGCCAACCCCTTTTCTCTTTAGACTTATGCTTCCAACATTTGGTACTAACACAATCCTCTGTTCGTCCGATTGCTCCACCTTCAAGAGCATGTCTGCTTATCCCTTTCAACGTAGCTACTCATCTCAACGCCTGCATACTCTACCTGGCTTATCACCTTCCAAGGATTTCTGGCCTCACGATTCTGGAGTTTGACGAACTGATACGTGATACGGCTTCTCATGTTACCAGAGCTGCACGGACGGAGTTTCACGTCAGAGTCGACGCCAACCTAGTAATCTCTTACTCACCACCGTCTATGGTTAATGCTCGTACTTTGACAACGGAGGATACAATGATATTGGAGGAGATGTTCGCCGGTGAACCACGTGACCCAACAGGTGCTTCCAGTACTGCTTTGGAGAGGCTTAAGAAGCAGAGGTTCTGTTTTGACCCGGACGCGGGAAGAGAGAGTGAAACTTGTGTCGTTTGCTTGGAGGGGTTATCTGGTGGGGCATTCCTGACACGCATGCCGTGTTCTCATACTTTCCACGAATCATGCATCTTCGAGTGGCTGAAGAATGCCAATAGTTGCCCTCTGTGTCGTTGCGAATTAGCAGACGATTGAGTCCAAATTCATTATTACTGTAATTAGTTTTAGTTGTACATTTTTTGTAACACAAATTCTTGAATTTGGTAATAAAAGTACTTTTTAATACCAATTTATAATTATAATTATAATTATAATTGTCTTTTATAAAATTAAATATAATTATTATTGTCAAGCTCCCTTTTGGAGATCTCTATATGATTAATGATTGTAATTTGTAACTCATCTATCTTCAACCTGTGATTCCTTGATCCACTGTTGTTGGAAACATTCCTCAAGGCATGATTAGGAAACGAGGAACCACTTGTGCTTAAGGTTAGGGAACAGTACAAGATGGCTAAAATCAAGCTTCCACGACGCCCCATTTCCTTGCAGGGACCCCTTAGCAACTGTTGATCTCACGTTCAAGCCTTTGGCGCTGTTCCTGTCAACCATGACTTGATCAATTTGGTTGAAAGTACCATTTGCTTGGTCCAAGTGAACAATGTCAATCCCATTGTTAGAGCCAGAAAATATGTTATCCACAATGATGACGCCTTTAGCAGCACCATTTATCGACTTGAATAAAATATACATCACCAAGGCAAAATTAGTTAGATATGGTAAGTTGCAAAGGGTCTTCTGCAACAATTCCCGTGTAGTACATGCAACAATTTACGATCCTAGTCTGTGTCAAACTTAGCAGCTTCAAGTAAATCCCAGTACCAAAACCGGTGACTTTGTTATAGCAGTGTACTCCAGAGAGTGCGTTGGCTTGACCTGACACCATTATTCCTACTGCTGCAGAGAAAATGACTACGTCTGTCACAGCATTGTCGTTGCCTATCAGGTTAATTCCGGTGCCTGAAAATTTCCTTTCGCCTGGATTGCCTCCAGCAGTAATGTGTTGACCGACGAAACAGTTTCTGATGTAAGTTTCATGGCCTCGTTGGACTAAAATGCCGCTGTGTTAAAGTGAGCAATGTAGCAATTGTCAATGCTAGTCTTAAGTGAACTTACCATAGTAATTTTAGTCATGTTAGTGAAAAGAAGATAGTAAATTCAAGTGTTAGATTGGGCCTTTCATGTTAGGATCTATAAGATGTCATAATGATGTATTTACATTTATGCATTAAAGAATGCATGATTAGAAGAATGTGCGGGCTTACATGATGGATGGTTATAGGCTTAGGCCCAATTTGATTGTCATTCTTCAGAATATTGGATATCGACCAACTAAGAGAATTTTTCTACTGAGTTCTCTCGGATTTATATTGAGGAGGGTTATGAATTCGTGAAAAATAGTAGGAGTCATAATGTGTGTTATTAAAGTCCTTATAGACATGCATTTAAGTACATTCTAATTTTTCTTTCTTTGGACATGTATTTAAGTACATTCTAATTTTTCTTTCTTTGATGAAAGATTGCTATTGCCCGAGTCAACACCATGCGTTAACATGTTGATGCTTATTAAGGGTAGTAAGTACATTGGATTGACCTACTATGAGACAATCATATGGATATTCTATTCCAGTATCAATGATAGTCTCAT
>JANZLC010000003.1:29465582-29493529 GCA_026413385.1 Erythroxylum gracilipes
TATTCGTATTCGATTCACTTGCGATTCGATCCGTTTTCCTTTGGTTTCTGTATTCGTTTCACTTTGTTTCGCTTTTCGTTTTCTATTTTTTGGTTGGGATCCGGTTCCCGGATCGGGTCCCAACAATATGCATATCTTTTGTTGTTGTCTAAAAACTTCTATCATTTGGACATATTGATCTCAAATCATATATGCTCCCACTCACAATACATTGAAACAATTTGCATCTCCTACCTAAACTTCTCAAACCTTCTTTACAACTTAAGTCCTTATCATACCCTCTAAAACTCTTGTGATTGTGAGTTTAAGCCCATAATGGACTAAATGATATATTGCAATTTTGACTTAAGATTGGATTGGGCTTTATCGTCCAGATACTTAATTGTGGTAAGCTATGGTTAAATCTAGCTTATTGGGTTTTTTTAATTGTAGAATCCAATGCAAAATTATTTTTCAATATTTATTAAGTCAATAAAAGTTGGAGAAAATATAATATCTAGTTTGAGAGAGTAAAGTGCGCTCATTCTTGAAAATAATAAATGTGTATATAGCAACTTGAAAATGCATAAAATGATGCTACTAGTTAACTGTAAGGTTCTGATAATGTATTTCATACATAATATATATCAAATATACACAACAGAAAATAAAACAGAACCTCAAAAACCAAATTTACTCATGCATATAGATATAGAAAACAAAAACATGAAATGTAAGATGTTTACATACCTTTCTGACGACCTCCTTCGTTCTTTAATCTTCTCTGTCGTAAGCCACAATGATCAACGTAGACCACATGAAGATAGAGGATGAAACCTCACTAGAAGATGACTAGAGTTCTTTCTTTATATTAGCAAAGATAAGAACTCTTGTGAGAGTTAGAGAGAAAAGTGTGTGTGTGTAAGAAAGAACCTTTCTTTCATTTGTGTCTTACAGAAGATGTACGAAAATCATCTCTATTTTTTGCACCATTTGGCCTTCTATAACCTCCTTCACTAAAGGAGAATTATGGGAAGTTAATGGTTATGAATAACAGGCATTAATGGAAGTTATGGGAAGTTAATACCATGAATAACATGCATTAATGGAAGTTTGGTAAGTTAATAACCATGAATAGCATGCATTAATGGAAGTTTGGGCAATTAATGGCCAAATTGGCAGCCAACAACTCTTATTTCTGATCCATTACATGCAACGTTTTCTACTACAATTACATCGCGATACAATCCCGCAACACTTTCTTTTATCTTAAATCACCATTTAAAACTATTTTACTCATCATTCGAATCTTTGTGACCTATTAGGTTCCCGGTTATGTTGGCCACTTGAATTAACACTTAATTCAAGTGAGTCAAGAGCGGGTATCTAGCAACACGACATGACTTTCAATTGATCGAAAGTCAGTGGTTTAACTACGAACCCTTCCATACTCAATGTATCCATGCAATTCGTCCTTTTACCATCTATACCCTACTTAATTAAGAGTATGGTCAAAGTATCAACTCCCACTAGACTGACTACGTCACATCTAGTCCAAGTGGTATTAGATCTTGTCCTAACGATCTCATTACTTCATGTATTATTGAAAACTCTCTTCGTAACACATATCTACTCTGGTCAGAGACTCCTAAGTAATAACCCCCATAGGATGTCGTAGGTATCATCTTCTTCTATCAGGAGTGGTAAATCCTTTATTGGTTACTCACTTACCTCTGAATACCTCAAGCTGTACCTAATCACCATCCTATGAGTAACCCCTGAAAGGAACCGATAAATGGAATCAAAGCACAGGGTCAGTATCCGAATATCCTTGAGCACCTCAAAGGATACATGTACCATTACTATGATGAGACTATCATTGACACTGTAATAGAATATCCATAAGATTGTTTCATATTAGGTCAATCCAATGTACTTACTACCTTTAGTAAGCATCTACATGTTAACTTTAAACAACTCATGTCTAGAGATCAACTGCTTGATTCAATCAAGGAGTATAACATGTGCTAGTCTATTCGGATTAATGATATCCCATCTCATTATTCCTATGACTAGAGAAAGTTTAGATATTAACATAATTATACATGTTAGAAATCTTATTATCATGGTCTCATAATGATTTCCTTTATGCTATGTTTTGTATCAAGGACTTCATTAAATCAATTTAAGATCAACATCAAATCCATGAATGTATGAACATCGAAATAATGAAAAATGCCTTTATTAATTATAAAATGATTTGTATAACAAGTGCTAAAGGTGATTGCCTTTAGAGCACTTCTCTAACATTAACATCTTATGTAGATATTAAGAGGTTCTAAATTTATTTGGGTCCTTCATTGAACTTATAACCAAATAAATTTGGTCCGTATCCATCATAATGGTTTCAAATCTAGGAAGAAATATAAAGGTAAAAGAAGAAAGAATAAAGTCAACGTCAGCGTATCTAGTATACAAGACTTCCCATTTTGTTAGAGTTTAGAGAGAGGCATCGATGTATGCAACCTTCCTCTTGCATTTTTTACGAAGAGACTATTTCCATAATTCAAACCTGTAACCTTTTGATTACAAATAAACAATTTTTATCTATTCCTCTATTCCTCTAGGACCTATAAAAGAAGAAAGAACACTTCCCATCTTTTCAAGCAGAACTTTTTTCTTTTGCGAGCCTTTCACCGTCAAAAAAGAACTAATGATCGTATTACGAGAACACTAAAAAGCTAGGAAAATTGTATACTTGGACATAATACTCCGTTTGGATTAAAAGGCTAAGGGCAAAGTTCCTCTTGCCACTGAAATAAGGGACAAAGAACAGTAGCACACAGGGCATCTTCCACCAACAAGACAGCATGTATTCTATTCACAAGCTCTACAGCGCAGCCAACTTCTCACAAAATACATAGGGTGCTGTATGGATAGGGGATTTTAGGGATGACTTTATAACAGAACTTGTTAAAAAGTAAGTACAAGAACCTTAATTGTCTGTGGGATGGACATTATTTGTAGATAAATGGGACCAGAGACCTAGACTTCCATTTTAGTTTTTACTTTCATAAAATAGACATCACATTCCAACGTTGCTTTTCTGATTATTTTTCGTAAAAACTAAACAGGTTGGTGGCAGCTAAGCACTCACCTTTATACATTTAATAGGAGGCATAAATGAGCCTAAGATATGGAAAAAGTGTTTCTGAACCAATTCAAGCCTGGAATCAACGAGGCCGAAAAGAAATCGAAAGTTACGTGAGGTCCTATATAAATGAGGGGCTCTGTAATGAATTGTACTATATTGATCTTTTTCCAATAATTAGATCAAGCTGGATTTGCCACCTTCACAGTTTCTGTATTAGAATGCTTGACATGGAATAAACCACCGAGTCCTCGTCCCCTAGCAAGTTGGTCAATTTCGTCCAGTTTGTGCCTGAGGAATTCCACTTCTTTTGCCAATTCTTCATCTCTCTGTCTCATAGCCTAGAACATATAACAAGCAGTACTTCAGTAGCAGTAAAATACTATTTGCAGGATCTCACAATAAATTTCCCTGTCAAGTCCAACCAAAACTTTCAAAATACTTCAATGTGTCTAATAGAATCAAGTTTTCTTTTCCCCATAGAGATGTAAGGATTAAGAAAATCGCAGTTTAGCTGATGCTGAAGATAAGGAAACCAACGAAACAGGAAAATCACTCAGCAAGAAAAATGAAATGGATATGTAGAATATCAGGAGATTTGTGGTACTTTAGTATAGCAATTTCTTAACAAATGAATTGTGTTCTTTGAGGGAATACAAAGATAAAACTTAAGATTTGACAAAATTATTACAGAAAGTTCCTCTAAAAAAATTGAACAGCATCTTTATACTCACCTCAAATTCTTGCTTGCGCATTTCCTCCTTTCTCGCTTCTGATTTAGCACTTCTTTGCACCTCAAAAATGACTACAGCTCCTGCAACCTATATAGATAAGAAAGTTGGGCAGTATAAGAAACTTCAGAGAAAGTTAAAGACATAGCTGCACTCTTCAACAACACCCAGTAGACATAGTTGCACTCTTTTGGTGTCAAAATGAATAGTCTGCCTTCCTTTTCTAAACTATACTCGATGAAATTCATTGTCATATTATAGATACATTCAACTCTTTAAATATACACATTGAACTACATTATTACATCCATCACTAGCAAACGTGTACACAAGTTTCAATTTACTGCATCCTATTGGCAGTGAACAATAATTTACTGATACAGAAATCATAAGTCACACAATGAACGAGCATTCTCACAAGCTCAATCCTATCGTTAACAGAACAACAACATATCTAACATTATTTATCAATGACCATTATCATCTAACCCATCTAACTTTATTTATCAATGACCATTATCATCTAACCCATTTTTATTAATCAACGACGCAGACCCAGACATTCGATGGGTTAAAAACACAGACTCAGACGATTATCATCTGGGTCTGCATTTTTAACGCAGACGACTTCGTCTGCGTCAGACGAGAAGTCTGCGTTAAAAAACGCAGATGAAAGAAGTTTGCGTTTTTTAACGCAGACCGTCTGCATTAAAAAACGCAGACTTCTCGTCTGCTCGTCTGCGTCAGACGAGAAGTCTACGTTTTTTAACGCAGACGAACTTTATTCATTTAAATGTTTACAGCAAATTTAAAAAAATAACCAACCTGAGATGAGAAGGAGAAGATGAGAAGAGCAGAGTCGGCTATAGCTACGTGACCCAAGAGAGGAGAACAGAACGAATAAAAGGTTCCACTGTTATTTACGTATGTGACGCAACTTGCGTTAAAAATTGCTTCCCGTATAAGTTCAAATTGGATCTTTTTCTAAAAGCTTCAATTTCTAGCTTTTGAAAAAACTGTATTTGGACTTTTAAAAAAGCTGTTTCTATTGTAAAAGTACTTTTAGAAAGTCCAGCTAAATACCTATTTTTTTTCAAAACAGCTTTTGTTATAGACAAAAGTACTTTTGAACCCTCCAAAAGCTGTTCCAAACAGACACTTATTAGTTTTAGTTGTACATTTTTTGTAACACAAATTCTTGAATTTGGTAATAAAAGTACTTTTTAATACCAATTTAATTATAATAATAATTATTATTGTTTTTTAATAAAATTAACTAATTAATGATTTTATATATTATTTAATTACTATTAAAATAAAAATATAACCACATTAATATTAATAATTACACATATTTTTGCTTTGGTCGGAAAAATATAAACTAAGATCAGGAATCCTTTTTGCTCTCTATTTGAGCTCATTATGTTGTTGTGATTAAGTTGGGCTGGGTTGAGCTTCAGTCTGAGCCCAAACATTATATTTTGGACCCGATTAGACTATTACTCCCATTTTCTATTTGGTAATCTATGAATCTCTTGTCTCTTTCCTCATCTGCTTGTTTCCGTTTGTCCTCAGTTACCATCCATAGGCTTACCAACTCTAACCGAATGACCAACTAACACATCATTAAAAAAGCAGGAATTAGTTAAACTAATTATAGTCTAACTTCCAATTTCAACTACTGGTCCCACTTAGTTTGGCCATTTTCCATTTGCTTACACATGAAGCAGACATAGATCCTCGTTCATATTTAAAAAACATCCTAAATTACCTAACCAAAACATCAGCAGCATCAGATGTTTGTTCAACCAATAACAGTACACGCAGTTTTCTTTGATCAGCTTACGACAACCTTTTATCATCTATCTATCTATACAATATATCAATCTCAATTTTTGACTTGAAATTACAAGTGGAACAATGAATGATTGTGACATGTAAAAGGGGATTGATTCGTGAATGAAGGGTCAAGCACCCTTTTGGAGATCTCTATATGATCAATGATTGTAACTCATCTATCTTCAACCTGTGATTCCTTGATCCACTGTCACAAAAACATTTGCAGATACTGCAACATTGGACTCGATTACTACCTGGTTGTTGGAAACATTCCTCAAGGCGTGATTAGGAAACGAGGAACCACTTGTGCTTAATGTGTACTGTACATGGTTTATAAGGTTAGGGAACAGTAAAACATGGCTAAAATCAAGCTTCCACGAGGTCCCATTTCCTTGCAGGGACCCCTTAGCAACTGTTGATCTCACATTCATGCCTTTGGCGCTGTTCCTGTCAACCATGACTTGATCAATTTGGTTGAAAGGACCATTTACTTGGTCCAACTGAACAATGTCAATCCCATTGTTAGAGCCAGAAAAAATGTTATCCACAATGATGACGCCTTTGGCAACACCATTTATCGACTTGAATAAAATGTATGCATCGCCAAGGAAAAAGCTGTTAGATATGGTAAGCTGCACAGGGTCTTCTGCAACAATTCCCGTGTAGTCCATGTAACAATTTATGATCCTAGTCTGTGTCAAACTTGGCAGCTTCAAGTAAATCCCAGTACCACCAAAACCGGTGGCTTTGTTATAGCAGTGTACTCCAGAGAGTGTGTTGGCTTGACCTGACACCATTACTCCAACTGCTGCTGAGAAAATGACTACATCTGTCACAGCATTGTCGTTGCCTATCAGGTTAATTCCGGTGCCTGAAAATTTCCTTTCGTCTGGATCTCCTCCGGCAGTAATGTGTTGACCGATGAAAGAGTTTCTGATGTAAGTTTCATGGCCCCGTTGGACTAAAATGCCGTCTGTGTTAAAGTGAGCAATGTAGCAATTGTCAATGCTAGTCCTAAGTGAATTTACAACTGAAATGCCACCACCCCTGTAGTTGCAATCCAGCATGAGGTCCTTCAGGGTTATGTACTCGTAGTTGTAGGAGGTCGATGTCGATGGAGGTGATAAATCAATAAGGTATCCATCTGATGGGAAATTATCTGAAGCTCTCAATGTCCCTCCAATTATCTGTTTGATGGAAACTGTAAATTATCAGAAACAGGATATATGAAAGGTTGGTATCAGATCCTAAAGATTCAAGCTTTACTTATTCTAAGTAAATCCCAAATTTTCCAAGTCCATGGTTGAGTTACACCAACCGTCTTGGAAAGTACCCTTATCTTTAGAAGTTACTAATAGACTCCATGGTTGATTTAATAATCAACAAACACTGCCAAATCTAACAGTTGAAAATATGCATTCTTTAAGAAGTTACCGAATACACGTGAGCATACCTTCAAATTACCTACTCCGGCCACCGGTAGCCGGAGAGGTTTTGTGATAAGGTAATTACCACCTTCAAGATGTATAGTTGCACCTCCAAGGTTGGTGATTCCTTGAAGCAAGACCCCTTCGTTAGGACCATTAACAGCATCTGCTATTGCTTTAACAAGTGCTTCTGTGCTGTCCAATTTCCCAGATGGATCTGCCCCATAAGATGTCACGTTGTACACACTTCCACGAGACAGAGGCATCTGAAGCATCACCAACACCAAGCCATGATTTTGATATCATCATTCGAGTATTATGCTTTTCTCTTTGAAGGGTATTAACGAAACTTGATAAAGAAAAGAAAGAGCCAGAAGTTACCTGTGATGTCGGAGATGGAGATGGGGATGGAGTTGAAGAAGCTAGTCCACGGCGAGTTAAAGAGGACCTGAAAGCTTGCATTTTTCTCATCTGGTCATGATAGCTACCACTAGAATATCGACCGAAACCCGAGCTTTCTACATCCAACTGTGCACTGAGGACCAAACTGCCCAATCCCATCAACACGAAAAAGACTACTGCTTTCCTCTGCATTTTGGTCTCTGTTTCTTTCACTGCAACACGTATGATCAATATGTATACCAATGTCTATATATAGATATATATTGAAAGAAACATTGAAAAAGAGAGATTAGGAGATGACAACAGAAAGGGCCTGAGGAAATTTAGGAAAGATGTCTGAAAAACAAATAGGATCACACATGTAACACTTTTTGGGTTTTCCCGTTTTTTTCTTAAAGAGTGCGTTTTTTAACGCACGAGTAAAGTATTGCTTGCCCTTGCCGTTGCCCTTCACGCATAAAACAAATCTTCTTTAACTGACACAAAAATGTAAGCATATTACAAAGTTCTTATTTTAAGAAGCGCTTTAAGTTTTGACATTGTGTAAAGGTTAGGCAGGCGGTTGGTTCTTTCGTTGATTCAATACATTGTTTCTAAACAAAGATTTCTTTGATACCATCTCTTTATGGCCGGCTAAGAAACTACAGAGAAACCAGAAAAGAAAAGATCGATACTTAAAAACTTAACTGATTCGATCCGTTCAACGATAAAAATATTTATTTTTAAATTTAATTTTTAAATAATTTTTATTGTTAAAAATTAATTAATTTATAATTTTTATAAATGATAATAAACTAATTAATTTTTATTTAACAGTCTTCTTTTTTAATTAAACTATAAATTTTTTAATATATACGGGCAATTTTTTTAGTTTTTTTAAAATTATTTAATTTTTAATTAATTTTATGATAGTCTAATATTAATTAAAACTTATTATTTTAACTTTTGACATCAGTACTTTTAGTTCTGATTCTCATTATTATTATTAAAAGATTAGCTTATCAAATTTAGATGACCAACTTAATTTGAAGTTCTAAAGTCTTAAAACTTCAAATTCTTCAAAGAATTCAGTATCAAAACACTTTCTAAGAACATATATATATATATATAACCGAGATGTCAGATTTACAGGTCAATTTTGGACATCTCTTTTCAACATAATAAGTTACGATTTGAAGTTTTCGACGATAAATCACTCACAAACAAATAGCAAAACAGAAATAATCAACGATTTATTGAAGGAGTACTTACGATATTATGTAAGTGCAAGTTAACGTAACTGATTGAGTTTACTTGATACTGCATAATTTTGCTATAACTTGCATAGATCTTCGGCTACGGAGAAAAGTATCTTTGACAATAATTTAAAACTTGTATATATTCAGTTATTATTTTTAATGAAAAATAATAATTTTTAAAAATTATAAATTAAAAAGAATTGCTTCACGGATCAATAGTTAATAGTGATATGCTTATTCCCCAACCAAACTGCACCGTCCCAGACAATCAATCAACTCAAAGTCGTACGATAATGGTCCAGTTGGCTGGGGCAGTTCTTTTGTCATTACTACCTGCAACCAAATCCACTGGCGTTGACACAGTCAAGAGAAATCAAACGACGGTAAGAATTAGGTGCTTGCAGATACCCAAACCTGCAACCTCAACACGTGTAATAATCTTACTCTTGTAATTTAAGTCTTGCATTGAATGTTAAAATATTTTATAAGATTCAAGTTGGTCTTATTATTATTATTTTTATTTTAAAAAACTTATTTAAAAGATTGTTTATACTTATTTAAAAATACTTTTTCTTTTAAAATTTCATTAAAAAGATAATAGTGGAATACATGTGACATAAATAATATATGTGAAACAATCAAATTTTAATAAGTAGTTCTTAAAACCTAAAGTAAAAAATTAATTCGACCCAAATGAATAATTTAAAATAAAATTTTAATTTAAGTCAAATTTAATTAGTTTAAGCTAAATTTAATAAGTAAATTAGATTTTTATATTAATATACTTGAATAATTTGTGTGTATTGTTCATATTATATGTGAGGGTGTGCCTTAGAGTACTAGTTATTTCTTTGTAACTATAAGATTACATGATCAAATTATAGAAACAACCATTTTATAAGAAAATAAAGCGAAAATTGCATATATTATGACTCTCTTTAAACCCCTGTAAAGTAAGGAGTTTTGTATACCGAGTACTTTGACTTTTGACTTTATCCATATTATGTGTATTTAACAAAAATTTATTATTTTATAATAATTTTCAAATATAAAATTGAATATTTTGGAGTTTACCCAAGATTTGAGTCTTGGGATAGGGGCATCAAAAATCTGAAGTCGTATTAGATATAAATAGACATAAAATAACGTCATTTTTTAAGGTTAAAATAGGATATTAATTACAGAGGATTGAAACGCTGAGATAAATATATAAAATTTTCTGTTTCAATTACTCTGTTTCAATTTTGTTTTATTAAATTTTATTTATATATTTATATAAGATTTTATATAAATATATAAATAAAATTTAATAAAATATGATAGGAATATGGTAACCGATCATAATATCTTATCCGGAGATAAGTTGGTGATTGACTGGAATTTGGAAAAAGGGAGATGAAATGAAAGGAACTTGATTAGATTGGTGTGTAAGGTTTGTTTGAGCTTTATGCTTCACCTTAAAGAAATGAAATGAAACAAAGCCTTTTGTTTGCTTCTACTTCACACCTGCCTATAAAGGGAGTGAAATCCTCTCTTTTCACTATCCAAGATCAACCCTTTGCCATTTAAGTATGGCCACAAATTTTGCTGGGATCCACTGAAATTTGTGGCCAAGCATGGCACAGAGTAGGAATAGAGGATTTGATCCCTATAAAAATCATGTCAAATCAGCCTGAGATCTTGTGTACTTATTTTTGTGTACTTATTCTATTCCATTAGATTCAAGTCAATAGGTATACAAAAATAGAGATAAAGGATCTGTGTTCTGTCCAATCAATCTCTTTAATTATTGTAGAGGGTCCTGTCTTTTAATATTAATAAAATTTAAGGCTACATTAATAAAATTTAAGGATGATAATTTTTAAATTTTAAATTTTTTATTAAAATTTTAAATTTTCCGATTTAATTATTTATTTTTTTAAAATTTGTATTTCTTAATTTAAAATATTATTTTTATTGATGTAACTAATAAATATATATTCACGTGATATTTAATAAACACAAAATTTATTTGATTTATATAAAATTTTAAAAACGGTTAGATTTGTTACTCCTAAATGTTAATATATTTATTATAAATATATTATAATAATAGACAAAGTTAAAAATAAAATAAAAATTATGAGTCTGAAATTACGTAAAGCGAGAAAACTCATACATGTTGGTTGTATTATGATTTTAGTGACTTTCTTCTCAGGTCAGCCAAGTCAGGATGGCCGAGTGGTCTAAGGCGCCAGACTCAAGTTCTGGTCCTCTAACGAGGGCGTGGGTTCAAATCCCACTTCTGACAGTTTTTATCCTTTCAGCCGTAAAAAGCACAATTCCAATGCTTTGATTTATTTTCACTTTTTACTCGGAAAAGGCATGCTTTGCTTCGATTTTCCTTTGAAACATGTGTAAAGCTCCAATTCCTTTACTCAACTACTAATCCTTAAACTTTTAGCAGAAAGAAGATGCAGATACAACACAAAATTTGATTAATGAAGTGTGCAGAAGAACACAAAAGATGGTGATTTATTTATTGAGGACGAAAACTACAAATGGGAATGTCGTGACTATTAGTTTTAGGTAACTCAAAAAAGCACAAGGCATAAAGTCTCAAAAGTGCCAAAGGCATGACCATTCACATTAAACAGGCTCTTTTTGCCATGTCTCAAATCCATTGACGGCTTAGTTGGATTGGATCTTTTCCTGGACTTCCTCTTCAGCTTTCATGTATCAACAAAACAAGCAACTTTCTTCCACAAATCTTGGTACCAAGCTCTTCTAATAATACAAAGATGGTTATAAAAGCTTGCTCTCACTACAATTTTCAATTCGTATAAGGGAGCAGTTCTATGGTATTTGCTGTCAAACTTGCAAAGTTTATCTTGGACCAGGAGCTCTTACTGTACTGTAAATATAGGTTGAGAATTTAACGGAAGGAGACTCCAGTAGGAACCTTGACTGTCAATACAACAACTGTGCCATTTTATTCTGTAAGAACCAACTGGGAAATGAGAAACATCTAGCAGGCAACTAGCAAATCCTTGCCCCTTGTCATATAGCTCAAAGCATACGAATACCTCAACCTGGTTATTAGTATCTGCATCTTTGTCCCGATCAGGTTTGCAGTTCTTGACTACATAGTTGAACAGTTTGTCATTCATTTGAATACTGTTTTCAGTTTCCCAAGTTCGATAATCCGGCTGCACTGGCCCCGTAGTTTCTCCAGTTGTTCTGGACTCTTTAAGAGACATGTCAGAATAAAGTAAACAATACAACTTGGACACTCGACTGAGGCAATCTGGCGTTAGATTCCTTGATTGAAGACAAAGATTTAGTGATAGGTGGAAGCCTGGAGAGACAGACAGCTGATTTGGGATTCTACTTTCTTCACTGAAGGCAAAGAGCTCTGAACCAGTGCATGGCCTGAATTTTGATGTCAATATCAAGTGTCAGTATGTAAAACAAAGGAAATAAATATTGTATAGTCAGTAAAAGTTTCATTTCAGCACCAAGTGGACTTTGAAGGGAATGAAACAAGTTTTAGACAAGAAAAAAGATTGAAAATAGAAGAAGCTAGTGATCAACAAATCTGAAACTGCTAATGAGCAAGAAAATAGGCATAAGAACCCCATCAGCGGATAAGCTATAATTAACTAAATCCCATATCCTTGGCAAGCCTAGGCAATTGAGAAGTGGGGATCTCAATCAGTCAATCTTGACAATATAGCTGCCAAATGTCAGGATACCTGATATTCTAGATGGATTACTATTTCGGTTATAATTTGACCCAAAAGCATTATCGAAGAGAAGAATATCAAATTACTATACAATGCAATACCATCTAAGACCTGATCTTCATTGTTGGAAAGCTGAGAAGCATACCTCACTTTGAAGAAAAACCTTGGGAACCTGAAAGGGATGCTCATCCATTTTGTGATAACATTCAAGAGAAGCTGCAAATAATCCTTGGAAACTTGGGATTTATTCTCCCAATATTGCAGTAATTTCCCTTCATTTTGCAAGTGAAAAATGCCAGAAATAGCATAGTTAAAAATTTGAAGAATATCTCTCACTGCACCAGTATTCCATATGTGACTTCTGGGCTGCAAAGGGGCACAGTTTTTTGGCAGTCCACTGAGCTCTAGGAGCAGGCTTAGGTTTGAACAGGCTTCTTGGTCTATAAGCCACAACCGTGCAATCAAACTTTGTATAAGCATTTCCTTCAGGTAATTATTGGACGTTTCAAGACCCAGAGTTGCCAAATTGTCATTGCCAGACAGGTTTTTGGTGAAAAGAGCAATGCCAGTTGTGAAAGCCAATATTGAACAACCAAATGCCAGTTCTGATATGATTTTTGAGCTTCTTCTGTCCATATCAATGAAAGAGACAGCAATTAAATCAAGTTCCTGTGTTATCCTCATCAACTGAAGAGATATCTGAGTAACTTGTTGCAGAAGATAGTTGGCTGTAACACTTGTCTCAACCTGTTCATAGTCGCTAGCATTCTCCTGGTTAAGTTGAGAGGAGTCCAGAAGCTTGGAAAGGTCAGCCACAACTCTTAATAACTTGGCTCTTAGAGCCAAAAACCATCTTTGGAAGCAGAATGATTGCTCTAATATGATGTTATATTCCCAAAATTCACCTGAAGATGCTAATTTGTTGTAAGCCTCATGGAGCATCTCGGTCAAACTAACAAAATTTCCAACAGAACTGAGGTCAGTATCACCGATCTTGTCCCAAAAATACGTGTTGAAAAACTCTTTTGCCTCCAGCAAATCTACTACACCACATGCTAGTTTTTGGAAGACAAACAGCTGAATTTTCCTCTCAGCTTGAGCAAATTTTGTTAACAACTTTAACCAGTAGGAGCAGGAAGCAGACTGCACCTTAGTTATTAGTTGCTCAAACACAAAAGCAGCTATTATCCATGCTCCTTGGCATGCTGCATGTATCCCAGATTTGAAAGCAGGCCAATATTCCCTCTGTGACAGCATCTTTTTTGCACACTCCAAGCTAACTTCTACATGCTTAACCAAGTGATTAATAGGTAAATTACCCAAGATAATCCCAGGATTGAAAGTTTTTCTGTTCGGGTTGATCATGAAACCCAAAAACATATGAGACTGCAACAATATTGAATAGATTATCTGTGTATAGCAATCAAATAAGCTGCAATTGTGTACAGATTCAACCAAAAGTTTTACTTGGTCAAGTATACGGTCAGAAATAGCATCAACTTCATGGAGGCTCTCAATGCAAGTTAGAGAAAAATTTTGAACAACAGCCACCAGCTTCAAGCTTGCCTGCCTAGCAGCTATGATACTGTCATTCTTGTCTACAAGACGTTCAATAAATAATCTAATTTTATCAAGCACAAAGTCACCTAGATTTGGATTGTCTGCAACTAGAAAAAGAAGAACATTAAGCAAGCATTGGATTTCCTTAAATAATCTAGTGTTGGCTGGAAAAGACGCCACCAATGACTTTTCAAGCACAATTATTTGATCTACAGCTACTGAGATGATTTGCCTTTTAAGAGAAGACCAATCCAAAATAGATCTCATTTCAGTTCTTCCAGAAAGCTTTGTAGATACATCCACTAGGGTACAAATGGTTATGAGGCTCTTGGACTTTATGGGTGACTGAATTGAATTCTGAACATTGGTCAATAAATGAGTTAAGTGATGCATGTTGTCAACCAGAATATCTGGCATTGTACCTAAGAGAATCTGCAAGTGAAAAATATAAGCTAATAAAGTTCAACTTTAAGAACTAATTCAGTCTAGCAAAGGGTGAATTTTGAACCCAACCTTACATAAAATCTGTAAAGCCTGACATTGCACGCTAGATGGAAGTTCAGTCTCAAACGCAACTCTACTTAAAGTCTTCATTGCATGCACAGTAACTGAAGCATGACAAATTCCTCTGCCAACTAAAAAGTGTAAGCACCTTAAAACTGTTGTTTGTAGTTGCAAGGATTTATCCGGACCAAGGAACTCTAAAAGCACATCAACCTGAAACCAGTAGCTAGACTTGCTATAAATCCCATTCATACAGACATACCAAACTATCACCTAGCATCGGAACACATACCTGTTGAGATAAAAGAAAGGTTGACTTGGAAGCAAGTTTTGAGAGAGAAACTAGAATTGCAACTAACAACTCCTTGTCTGAGAAGTCTGAGACCAGTTTTAGACCTGTCTGCAGCAACATACAGCTTATCTTAATGTTATAAAATCACAATTATTATAAACATAATACTGCTTCAGCACAAAGAAAGGTGAAAAAAAAAAGTAATCACAAAATTACACTTCCAACCATTTGAATCAATGATCAAAAGGAACCCTATGTTAAAATCAAAGGAGAGGAGGCACTAGCAACACCTTCCATGACATTTTCTACCAAAAAAAATTAACGTATATAAGAATATCGGGCACTAAAAAGGAACAAGAATAGATACAAGACCTTATAAGCTTCGTTTGCAACAGCAAATGAGGAAGTCATCTTTGAAAAAACTCGTAACCCAGCCAGTCTTGTACCCAATGAAAAATCAGATGAAGTCACCAAGTTAACGAGCATTTGTAGGACTACAGTTGCAAAGTCATCGGCCAGTTCACTAAAACAACCTGCAGCAAACAAAGACGCCTTTACCTGCAGAAACAGAATAATGCACTTTAAGTTCCTCAGGAATTTGAACCTAAGAATCATGAGAAGAATAATATACCAACACACCGAAGAGACCATGTTTTGTGTTTCACAACAGAGAGATCACTCCAGGCGAAAAGGTTAAAAACTTTTGAGATAGATAAACACTGACCTTACCTCCAATACATTTGAGGATAACAAAGTGGAGAGGATCAAGTATCTTAAGTGAGCACTGTCCTTTGCAAAATCAGCCCAACAACCAAAGAGAACCAAAGCAAATGCTCTTGACTCAATATCTCCAGTATCAAAAACGACCTTTACTCGCCTCAGGAGCTCCGCATGGTTGTGCATTCTAGCCTTGGAAAAAATGCCCCTGTACTGTTTCCGACTCTTTTTCTTGTCACGACTCCTCAGCTCGAACAAGAAAACATTCACGACAGCAATCCTAGTATCCTTGTCACCCGACATAAAGGCATCGGCAAGCCTTAGGAGTATAGCATTGGCAAAGAGCTTATCCTCACCCGGAATCATTCCAAACATGTTATAAATACCCATTGTAGGCGCTGGTTCTCTACTCCACCGCTGAATTCTTGGACCCATTTGCAGTATTCCCTCCAAAGACCGACCTACAGATTGAAAAAGTCACGAACTTTTTCACTTTTCAGGCGATAGTATCGAAACGGGATTCAATAATTGCCAAAGTATCAAAGAATTCATAACATTCAAGAGAAAATTTCTGAAAAGCGAACTGACCCGGTTTCTTTGAGCGACGGGACTTTTCAAGCTCAATGCTCCAATCCAGGGCGCAAGCAGCAGCAATCTTCTCCATTGTCGCAGCTTCTTTCACACACCCTTTGTACGCGTAAACAAAGGCAATGGAGTACAGGTAGTTTCCAATTTTCCCAGATTGAAAGAATGAAATTTTCGCCTTTCTTTCTTTTCTTCTCGGGGAAGACGAAGATAAAGACTACTATTTTAGCATGGCTCAGTCCACTTTGCGTCTCTCGGGCATTTCAGCAAACACGTGAGCATCCCAAACATGGTGAGCCAGAATTACAGATTAAAAGGGTCATGTTCCAAGTCCAAGCTTCGGCTTACCTAGTCAGGGGGAAAAAAAACACTCGGATTCTAAAATTGGGTTTTTAATGAAACCAATTCAGGAAAAGGAATGGCCCAACAGAGCCGGAAGATCTTGAAAATTCCAGGGTCATCAGAATCTACAAAAAGACAACGGTACAGTTAGATTAATCAACCATGCATACTTAAGCGTTGAAAGTGACCCTTGCGTCACACACCTCATGTGATGTCTCTGAGGTAACCTGTTCCTTAGTTTAATATTGAATTTTACCCCAAAAAAAAGACCGAACATGAAAGACATGTTATACGTAACCAGTTTGGCCACCTCTTCTCTTATTAGAGAGTTGCTTAGTGTTGTGTTTTGTCCAGCTGTCAATCTACAGGCAATAAGACGCAACTAACTAAGCAAAGGCACGGCCTTCGAACGCAAGGCGAAGCAACCCTCCTGCCACCTCCCCACTAGCCTTCTTTTTTCCTTCTTTCGCAGTATGAATATTAATAATAATACGTCAATCAATGTTCTTCAGACAAATGCGTCCAATTCGTATATAACGCTAGTTTTTTTAATCACCCCCCATCACAGAAACAAACATTGTTTTTGTTGAAGTTTGTAATGATTTACAATTATTGATAGTTTTTTGGACAAGTGGATGTGGGGTCCATAATGACAGTGGAATCCAGAGCCATACAAACCATGACAGCCACCCTCGTGTATGCACTCTCATTCGTTGAACTAGAACAAGGCACTCGTTCCCGGCGGCGGTGACGGCGGTTTGTGTTTCTCCGTCGACGATAAACTTCCGTGAAGCGATTGAAACCCATCTCTAGATATGAACTGTCTATCGATTTGCCTGCAAAGTTCGGTGCTTTATCTCTTCTTAGCTTCTGCTTATGCGTTATCTGGTCAGTTATCAATCTTCTCTCGTTTATTTTCGTAGCATTTACTGTACTATCACCCTTAACGACTCATCTTAACGTGTTGTTGTTAATGCTTTCTACTTGTATGAAAACTTGTGAAGTGGATAAAATGGATGGCGCAGAGAGTGGTCTGTTTAAGGATATATTGAGGGATGAAGCCATAACCAGACTCAATGAGCTTGGAAAGGTATTGGAGTCTAATTTCTTTTTTATCTTTGATTAGATTGATTTGTCATCTTATGGCATGCTAGGGATTATTGAAACATAGCTAATTGGTTTAAGGTTGGCCAGAATCCTGTTTTACCAGGCTTTTCAAGGTCTTCAACACCATTGTTTTAGTTCGTTTCCATTGTTGAGCTCTTTGCTTTCTACTTCATTTTTCAACTTAATGACTTAAATTGTTTCTTTGTTTTGGGTTTTTAATCAGTGAATTATAATTGAAAAAAGGGTGGGCTTAAAGCCTTAAACAGTTGTATCATATGCCCTGCGGTACTAATTTACTAGCATTAATTGATTGGATATCTTGGTTGATGTGCATAAGATTCATGTAATGCCTTGGAAGTCATGTTTTTCAATACCCAGACCTTTGAATAAAAAAATATGGTGTATTGTACATTGTTGAGTGTTGATGTAGTTATCTAATTAACAGGTGAGTGATGCTAATGGCTATCTGGAGAGGACATTCATGAGTACAGCTTCACTCAGGGCAGGAAATCTGATTCGTGATTGGATGGAGGATGCTGGTTTGACAACGTTGGTGCTCTTTCTTTTTTGGACCCACCCTGAATTTTTGATGCTTGAAGCTCTGAACTGATACCTGTACCAATTCCAGGTGGATGGACTGTATGGGCAATGTACATGGTCGAGTTGAAGGATTGAACTCAAGTGCTGAGGCCTTATTGATTGGTTCTCATTTGGTATCTTCTTTCTTCTGTGTTCTAAACTTCTAATTTGTTTTTTTTTTTAATCTTTATAATCCACAACTAATGGTTGATAATTCTGGTTCTTAAATAGGATACTGTAGTTGATGCTGGGATATTTGATGGATCTTTAGGTATAATTGCAGCAGTATCAGCTTTAAAGGCTTTGAAAAGCAACGGATTGCTGTCGAAACTAAAACGACCAGTCGAGGTGAGTGAACCCTTGCTTCAAATTTTCATCGGCAAAACATTTACTCAAATTGTTCTGTTTGTTCTTTTGAAGCTTTCCAATATCACGTGTCATCCCATTATTTGGAAGTTTCTTTTGATGGTACTAGTATATAATGAGGCAAGTTTCAGACAGATTATAATTAATTGCTAAGCTTGTCAACATGCAGGTCATTGCTTTCAGTGACGAAGAAGGAGTGAGGTTTCAATCTACTTTTCTCGGTAGTGCGGCCATAGCTGGTATTTTACCGGTTTCAGCTCTGCAAACATCTGATAAAAGGTTTCTCATATTAGCACTTTTTGTTTACGAGAAGCTCATTCGGTATTGTTGCTTGTTATGGTCCTAATTATGTGCTATCCAATTCAGTGGTGTAACAGTGGAAGATGCTCTTAAAGAGAACTCTATTGATATTGGAGAAGAAAGCCTATCCCAGCTTAAGTATGACAGACACTCTGTATGGGGTTATGTTGAGGTAAGCAAGCTAAGAAACTATTATCTTACAAACTATTTTCCAATTTTTGGTATATCACACAAACTGTATCAGCTTCTGTGTTTATAAATCTGCATATTGGATCCTGTATCTTTTATTATTGCAGCTTCATATTGAACAAGGACCTGTGCTAGAATGGGTCGGTTTTCCCATTGGTGTTGTTAAGGGAATAGCCGGACAGACAAGGCTGAAGGTACATGATACGGCTTTAGCGTGTTAGTAAACAGCTTGTTTAATTTAGTTGAATCACAATAATTCAACAGCTTATAGTTTAAGATGTTCTTGAGTTCATAGCATATGTATGACAAATTTAAAATCTTCAAGGGAAGTACTAGAACAGTGGATCAAAAGTATATTTCTTCCATTTGGTTCATCAAGGGTAGTCCTCCTTTGCGAGATTCTCCTGTGAAGATTGGTTGCTAGTATGTAAATGAAAATGCCTGATCATCCTTGGTTCCAAAGAACATGGAAGAACTTTAGCTGTTTAATTAGAAGTTTTAATTTGTCCAAAAGTTACATGCTTGTACAATCAGTAGTTCATAACGCAGACATGGGAAGTGCAAATGATTGCAGACTTTTCCCTTCGTCAAGTGAATATATTGTGAAATAGATTATTCTCCGCCGTCTTTATTAAAGGAAATGGTAGATTGATTACATGCACATTCCTCTGAATCAAGAACTTCAGTGTTCTTTAATCAACTGCAGTATCTGCAAAACTTTGCAGGTTACAGTCAAAGGTTCACAAGGGCATGCTGGAACTGTTCCGATGTCTTTGCGCCAAGATCCTATGGCTGCAGCAGCTGAACTAATTGTGCTGTTGGAAAGTCTTTGTAAAGATCCTAAAGCTTTTCTGTCATATGATGGACAATGTGCTGATTCCATAGTGGAATCACTTTCCAGCTCACTTGTTTGTACAGTTGGAGAGATATCCACATGGCCAAGTGCAAGTAATGTCATACCGGGCCAGGCAAGATATACGAACATGATCGTTATTATGTGAAGCACAAATGAAATCCATTACAAATCTAGTAAATCAATCACTACTGTCCAATGACTACATTACTTTTTAAATGCAGGTAACATTCACTGTGGATTTGCGTGCACTAGATGACATTGGGCGGCAAGCTGTCCTCTATGAACTATCGAATCGGATGTATCAAATATGTGAAAGGCGTTCTGTTCATTGCCATATCGAACACAAGGTGAGAGGAACTTTTACTTGCAATTTTTAGTGTGACAAAGTCCAGATCAGTAATACCCTTATCTGTTGTTTGGCTTTCGTCAGCATAACGCAAATGCAGTGATGTGTGACTCTGAGTTAAGTTCACAGCTAAAAGTTGCAGCAAATGCTTCCCTCAAGAGGATGACCGGTGAGATTCAAGACGAAGTTCCTGTGCTAATGAGCGGAGCAGGACACGACGCAATGGCGATGTCTCATTTAACCAAAGTTGGTTCTCCTAAGCGCTGTTAACAGATAGTAGAGAGTAAATTACTGATATCTAACTGGTAATGATCTTAATCATTTTGAGCAGGTCGGAATGCTATTCATCCGGTGCCGTGGAGGCGTAAGTCACTCTCCTGCAGAGCATGTATCGGATGATGATGTTTGGGCTGCTGGCTTGGCAGTTCTGTCATTTCTTGAGACTCATATGTAAAATAGATAACTTCTGCTGTACATGTACAGGAACACATTCATTATTTGATGATAAAATAACATAATCTGATGAACCTTTCTTAGCTTAATTTATCTGCATTCTGTAGGCCTGAGGCGGGTTTCACACAAGCCTCTAAGGTTACAAAACCATGGACAACTCTGCTCTTCTGGGATTCATGTGCAGATTCAGAAGCCATGTGTAGATTTTGGGTGAGGTATTGAGAAAAAACAAGAGTTGGATTTTCACTTGACCACTTAATATCATTTTAGATCGTTCGTCGAGCCTTTCGAATCAGACTTTGAAGAGGACGACTTTTAAGTTATTTCTATCCCGAAGTCTAATCAAATTAGGCTTGAAAAAAATAATCTTTCTATTAAATAAGAACAAGGATGAATATTTTTAGACCTCTTCAGGTCTTACATCATCAAATAATTCTCCATCTTATTAAAACGTTCGTATTTTAGATCATATTTTTATTTTTGCGTTCTAAATAAGAACACATTTTGGCATATGATCATGCACTAATTCCAACAAACATACCTGAACTGGTAGAGATATTGTAAAGCCCTGATCACCATATACTAAAGTTTATCAGTTACGCTCGTGACAACCATCATAAGAGCAATCTTAGATTTTTTTTTAGGGTCCATTGTAAGGTGGCTCAATTTCTCAGGTTTTGTCGAGTCCCTTTTGTTTCAACTTCTGATGTTGAGATTCCTAAAGTTTTTTACTTTACTACTTTTATTTAGGGGTGAGTATTTGGGTAATTCGGGCCGAAATTTTACTGTTCGGACCCGACTTGAATTACCTAAATTTTTTTTATCTTACCTGGCTCGAACCCGAACTTTTTCTTACCCTAGCTTACCCGACCTGAATTACTTGAAATTTTGTTCGGCTTTACCTGAATTACCCGAAGTTGTTTTTTTTGATAATTTTTTTTTAAAATCCGAAATTTTGTATTTTTATAACTTAATTCAGGTAATTGAGCCGGCCCGAAATTTTTTGGAGTTACCCGACCCCGGCCAGGAAATAATTCCGGTAATACCCGAATTACCCAAAATTTGAAAATTTTTTACCCGAATAATGCTCACCCCTACTTTTATTAATAAGACAGAAATAAGTTTTGATCCCTTTCATCTTTAAGAAATTATATTAGATACAAAATCCAAGTCTAATGCTAAAATAATCATTCTGAGTTAAGCTTAAAATTAGTACAAAATGTCATAATTTTGGAAATAGGGGAGATTTTATAAATTTTTAAAAAAATCATGCTGGATTTTTTCAATTAAATTGGGCACCAACCGAACAAAGTTAATTTTTTAAAAAATCTTAAAACTTTTTAAAGTATCGATAAAATATTCAAATTTTTAATTTTTAATAAAAATAGTTAGATATTAAATTTTTTACTGAACCTCATTAAATTAGTGTTTTTGTCACGTGACTACCACGTATAATAATTTTTGTCATGTCACAAGTTGAAGAAGTGATGATAAAGAAGTAAAGAAGAAATGTATAATTGTTTTAAGATTTTTATATTAAATTACAAGATAAAAATATAATATGTAATAGTCAAGTAACAAAATATTAATCTAGCCAAACTCATCATGTCAATTACATTAATTAAAAATTTAATATCGGATTATTTTTACCAAATTTTAAGATTTTTAAAATTAACCCTTTTACCAGTAACTTTTGAAAATTAATGTAATATAAAATTTTTATAGATAAACATTTAATGTCATGACATATTAGTCTAATGAATCTTATCACCTAGGGACTAGAGCGACCCCAAACCTAATTTTCTTTTTCAAATTTTAAGCTGAAGTAGTGTAGTATTAAATTTTTTTAAAATGTTGGATCTTAATACAAATTTTATTAGATGTTGTTGTTATGGTATAAAAGAATTTGATAATCACAAAATAAAATTAATAATAAAAAATAAATAAATTATAATAAAAATAAATTTTATTTAATAAAAATTAATTATACTAATTTATAAATAATAAAAAGACTTGTTCTTGTCTTATTAAAATGATAAAATCTTAAATAGTATCTACTTATGTATATATAATTATATATAGACATTCCCAAGCCAACACGACTCATCCATTTCTGAAATGGTTAAGGTCCTTAAGGATCATGAGTTTAGTTTCTTCAGATTATTAATCAGCTTCTTTCTCACTGTGCTTCTCCTCCTTCCTGAAATGGTCTCCTCGGATTGCACCTGCGAATCAGAGGAGAATGATGAGGACACAGGCCCCTCTGATGCTCTCAAGTACAAGCTCATAGCAATAGGCACAATACTCTGTGCTGGTGCACTAGGAGTTGGTCTGCCATTCTTGGTCCACAGACTTCCATGGTTACACCCAGATAAGGAAGCCTTTTCCATCATCAAAGCTTTCGCTGCTGGTGTGATCCTCGCAACTGGGTTCGTCCACATTCTCCCTGACGCTTTCGATAGCCTGACAAATACTTGTCTCAATGAACGCCCCTGGAAGAAGTTCCCATTCGCAGGCCTTGTAACAATGTTAACAGCTATAGGGACGTTGATGATCGAGTCCTTGGCCACAGGGTACCATAAGAGAGTGGAGTTGTCGTTGAACAAGGAAGACAAGTCCTCCGTGGGTGGTCATGCTAATGATGAAGAGCATGGCCACCACAGTGGCGGCGGTCACGCTCATGGTTCTGGGTTTGCAACGGAAGGTGCAGACTCTTCAGACCTTGTTCGTCACCGGATTGTTTCTCAGGTAAGACGGAAGGAAAAAAAAAAAAAAAAGAAGCTTCATTAGTTTAGTTTGCAACAACTTGGCTAGATCAAGGATACAAACAAACCTGCCGAATGCTTCAAGTCCTGTAATTACTTAATTAATTCCTTTCCTTTTCTCTAGCGAAATATAATAAAAAATAAATAAAATAAAATAATATTATGTAGATAAGTTATAATTTTTAACATATAAAAATTGAAATGTAAAACAAAATCAAATTAGTGACGATGACTTAGTATATTTAACCTTAATTTTTAATTATGAATAATGATGATAACTTAGTGACAAAACAAGACCAAAAACAGATTCTAATTGACATGAATTTTGAATAATTTAATTTTTAATTAGTTGACGTATCTTTACAAATTAATTAATTTTTACAATTTAGAATAAATCAATTAATTTTTATTTAAAAATTTATTGAATTAAAGTTCATTGTCGTTAAAAAGTGACAATAGTCTTATTTTTTAATCTTATTCAAAAAAAATTATTTTATTTAATCTTTATTATAATATTAATTTTATAATAATATTATACCGATTAAATTTTTAAATATTAAACTTTTTATTATACTAATTTAACTTTTGGTGATCATATCTTTTGTTCTTGTTAATCAATTTCAACTTTATATCAGTTAATCTCATCACACATTTGTGCGAGGCTTAAATAGATATATAAACAAAATTAAGTTACATACGACTGAAACATCACTTTGGTAACAGAGGATTTCGTGTGGACATGAAGAGCGTTTGAAGTTTGATCTCTTTGGTTACTCAACACCTGAACTTGACAAGTAATTAGCTTCACGAGGTAGTAGACACTAACTTCCATCTTAAAACCTGCAGGTGTTGGAGTTGGGAATCATAGTGCACTCTGTAGTAATTGGAATATCTTTGGGAGCAGCAAGAAGTGCAGAAGTAATCAGGCCTTTGGTGGCAGCTTTGAGTTTTCATCAATTTTTTGAAGGAATGGGACTTGGAGGAAGCATTTTTAAGGTACCCTTTTTTTAGTTTTATATAATAATTAAAATTTCTAATCGATTTGGTTCAGTTCAATCATAAAAATTTTAAATTGTCAAATTTTTATTTTAAATTTTAACTTTCTAGTTTGATTTATTTTAATAATTTTTGTTATTAAAAATCGATCAATTTTTGTAAGTTAATAAACTCTTATAAACTAAAATAAATCAATTAATTTTGAGTTAACATTATATTTTTTAATTTAAATTTAAATTTAAATTTTTCAATGCGTAAGAACAACCTCTTTCGATCATATTTAAAAAAAATTAATTTTATTTAATTTTTAGCTAATTTTATGACTGTTTAACTTTGGTTGAACATTTTAGACTTTAAACATTTTCTCTTACAAATTTAACTTTTAGTCCGATTTTTAAAACATTAGTTTTATTCCTTATCGCCTTTCTCTTTTTTGGATGGATTTCAATAAGAAAGAGTAAATCACAGTAAACATTTCCTATAATTTTAAAAAATTTAAAAAACTTTCTAATCATTAAAATTCTTATAAAAAACTTCTAATTTTAATTTTAGAATTTTTGTAAAATTCCTTTTCTAAAATTTTGATTAAAAAATAATAGCGAACCGTATGCGATATACATATTATCTATAAAATACTTAAATATTATTAACATAATAATCCAACTCTCTATTAAGTGAGTGTAATGTTGTGTGTTTATGAACATCTCCAAATTCCAAACCTATTAAGATATTGTTGTTGTTTTATAATAATTTACATTAAGTTTAATTAATTTAATTTGAGTTTAAAAACTAAATTAGGCTTTTACAAAAGCAATATTTGACTAATTTATATTTGAATTTACGATGCGTGTATTTTACTGTTATTTTCTAATTGAAATATAAGAAAAGAGATTTTCTAAAAAATAAAAATGAAAAAATTTCCAAAATTTTTAAAAATTACATAATTTTAAAAAAAATTGTAAGAAACTCCACTGGTCCTCAGGAAGCTTGATGTGTAAGGGTCTCAGGGTCGAGTCCCGATAGCGGCAGTGTGAGAGTTTCATCTAATGTGGTGGCTCCTTGTACACTCCGAACACTGAGCTGCTTTTCTGAAAAACTGAGTAAGATTAAACCATGATTTACTCTCCGCCTTTCTCCCCCACCACTATGTCGAGCTAGGGTGTCGAGCTAGGGTATGGGGATGTCTGGAGTGGGCAATTCCAACTTTTGAGTCCAAAAGAAGTGACCAACCTAAAGAGAGTCAACGGCACATTACATTACATGGTGTGTCAAGGAATAAATCTCTTTGCAGTATCTAACAACCAGCAACTGGAACTAATGTTATTTGCAGGCAAATTTCAAGGTTGGAAGCATTGTGATTATGGTCATCTTCTTCTCCCTGACAACACCAACGGGTATTGCTGTTGGGATAGGAATATCACATGGCTACAATGCAAACAGTCCAACTGCATTGATTGTACAAGGCCTTCTCAATGCAGCTTCTGCTGGTATCCTCATTTACATGGCACTCGTTGATCTTCTTGCCCATGAATTCATGGAGTCCAAAGTTTTAACTAGTCTTAGGCTTCAAATTTGGCCAAACGTTGCTCTTTTCATGGGAACATGTTGCATGTCCCTCTTAGCCGTATGGACTTGAGTGAACATTCATCTTCGTCTCCCACTTTCTTTCGTTTTTAGGTAAAAGACACATATCTCATCTTTTATTTAAGAAATTTACAAAAATTGTCTGATCTTTTCAGTAAAAAAACAACGAAGAAACATATGCAATACGAAATTAAACATAGATTAATTAAATGTTATTTTTATAACGATCGGGCTCAATTCTTGAACTTACACCGAACTAATTAAATTCGACTCATATTAACAATTTAAGTCAAATTTAATTTAGTTCAGATGAGGTTAAGAGTTGAGTTAAGTTTATCATATTAGTTACATTTAATTAGTTATAACAAATTTATATAAGATAATTACAAAATAAACATAATAACAATAAAGAGAGTTAAAAATACAAAATTAATTTATAGATATTGAATTGGATGTGCATTTGACTTTGATTTATTTAAGAAGTTAAGAATTAAAATATATTTAAAGTCAATTTTCAAGGATGAATTTAACTTTTTCTTCCTTGTCCAAATTTGTAAACTCTTTGATTTGCTTAACATTAGTATCTTGAACTTCATATTTCTTGCATATAAGAACAATTGGAACAACGTTGCATATAAGAACAATTGGCACAACGTTCCAATATAGGACAATAGGGTATGTGTAACCCTCATTTTCTAATAATAATTATTATTATTATTATAATAATTATTAAAAAGGATGGTAATAGTAATTATGCATATTCTATACTGAGTCCAAAAGCAAAGATCTTAACATAAGTTAACAACAATTAGCATTTTCTCAACAAAATTTTCTTTTTGTACCTTTCCTTCAATTTCGTTCGTTTATCTCAAGTACTGAAGTTGACAGATTTCGAATAATTATGAATCCCAAAGGTCAAACCACGAAAAATATAAGCTTAAAAATTCTATCTAATTTGAGTCGAGTTGTCCTGAAATTAACGGATTTAACTTAAATTAAACGATTTTTAAGTTGATTTTGAACTTTTAAGTTTTTTTAATCTAGCCCGGAAGTCTTGTGTTTTTTAAATAAAACTATATTATTTTGAAGAAAATAATATTATTTTAAATTTTAAAAATTAAAAATATATATATATTTCTAAGTCAGTCCGGTCAAACCCATCATATCGAACTTCAAAAGATAAACCTGCAGGCATATTCTCAGCTTAGACCTAGGCTCGTGAGTTCGAACTACGTCCGACCCGCCACAAAGTAAAAGTCCTTTAGAACATAAAAATATACCTATATATATATATATAAAAAGAATATGTAGCACTGATTATTAATAATTAAAAAATTTATCTGGTTCGATCAGTTCAATTATAAAAATTTTGAACAATTTAATTTTTCAGGTCGGTTTTTAATTTTCTGATTTAATTTATTTTAATAACTATTGTTATTAAAAATTGATTTATTTATTAATTAATTGGTCATTTTTTATAAATTAATTAGTTCTTATAAGTAAAAATAATCAATTGATTTTTATTTGACAATCACTTTTTCAATTAAAATTTAAATTCTTCGATAGTTAAGGACCATTTACACGTTAAACCTTTTGTCTTATCAGTTTGACTTTCGGTCTAATTTTTAAAATATTGCTAATTATTATTAAATATTTGCAATAATTGATCAAATGCATGTTTAACATTTCTTTTATAGAAAACTGGTCCGATTAGATAAAGAAAGAAGACATTAAAAACATTTAAATTTTTTTGTTTAATATGAAAATGATAAAATGTAAGGATTTATTTTTCTTTAATAACAATATTTTTAAGTCGCATAATATGGATAATTTCTTTCTTTACATGAATAATCTTCTTCATCACTCTATTTAAATATTAATAAAGAAACAATTCTAGTGAATAATTATAACAAA